>APFE030827317.1:597800-702486 GCA_000404065.3 Pinus taeda | reverse complement strand
CATCACTCTCTCTCCATGACTCCCTTTACACCCCCTCTCTCTCCACCTTTCTCCCTCTATGTTTTTCTTTTTCCCTCCGTCTCCTACCCCCTCCAATTCCATCTCTCTCTCCTCATATCTATCTTCCTTCCTCTCTATCCCTTATCCCCCACCTCCCTTTATCTCTCCCCCCAAATCACTCTTCCTCCCTCTCTCTCTCTTCCTTCCAACTCTATCACTATCTCCCTATCCTTCTCCATCTCTATGTCTCCATCTCTGTGACTTCACATTATCTCCCTATCTATATTCTCTCCTCTTATTTCTCTTCCCTCACTCTCTCTCCATATCTCCCTTACTCCTCTCCCTCTCCACCTCTATCTCTCTATGTCTTTTTTCTGTCCTCCTTCTTGCCCCCACTCCAACTCCATTTCTCCCTCTCTCTCTCTCTTCTCCCTTGTTTCCTCTCACTCCCTCTCACCCACCTCCGTCTCTCTCTCCCCCATCACTCTCTCTTTCTCTCTCTCTATCCTCCAACGTTTTCACTATCTCCCTCCCTCTCTCCGCCCCCTCCCCAACTCTCTCTTAAATTTGATCACATTGTATTGTGTTTAAGAAATTATCTAAACTAAAAAAACTTAATTGGTTGTAAAATATTAAACCTATATTTTGGATCAATCATGTCAAATAAAATAAAATAATGAAAAACTTTAAAAAGTCAGGCACCATATTTAATCTATTATTATGATAATGCAGATCTTGATTGCAGTGAACAATTCATGAAAAGATAATGCACAAGTAAGCATTTTACACATCCTTGTTGATATTTTGGTAATTTCTACATGGGTATGAATTTAGACTATGGAGAGTTCTTCCTTTTTACTAAAGATGATTTTTGTTTTGATGGGTAAACAATTTCAAGGTTTTATATGATCAAAGCATAAATTTTATCCAGAGTTGAAGGTTTAATGATTATGATAATGCAGATCTTGATTGCGGCCAAAAATTCAACAAAAGACAATGCACAAGTAAGCATTTTGCATATCCTTATTGTACAAAGGATTTAATGATTATGATAATGCAGATCTTGATTGCGGCCAACAATTCAACAAATGACAATGCACAAGTAAGCATTTTGCATATCCTTATTGTACAAAGGATTTAATGATTATGATAATGCAGATCTTGATTACGGCCAACAATTCATCAAAGGAAAATGGACAAGTAAGAATTTTGCATCTCCTTATTGTACAGATCAGTTTGCTCCTCCCAAAATTTTCTATGGTCAGAATCCATGAAATTTTATTTTTTCTTTTCACCTTTTTTTAGTGTTGACTATTTCTATAATGGACTCTACCACGCCCAAATTAAAAGGGCTCGAGTGACGCAAGAAAATTTTCTAGTAGGATGCAAATGCTAGGCCTTCCTCAAACTTTGTTACATGAAATTAAAATTTCTTGTAATCATGAACATAAAATAGTTTATGTTTCATCCTTAGATTCAGATCTCAATGCCTACAATTTTAAACCATATTACTATATTTTAAGTAGAATATACTTAGATCCATTAAACCTTACAAATCTCCAAAGCTTAGGTTAATTTCAGCTAAAAGGAATGAACTTGAATGGATTTTACAATTTGGATTTAATGTTTACAGACAATGATTAAAAATAGAAGAACAAAAATGGTATGATAAGTTTTACCATCCCATCAATTTCCAAGACCTTTCCTATTATTATGAACCTGAACAAAGTGGGCCCTGGCCTACTTTATACTTTTCAAAAGTTGGGCATGCCCTTGACTAGAAGAAGAGATTGACGAACGTTGTTGTAGATGTTGTTTTTGACAGTGTTTTCAGTGTTACCATGCATAGGTAGACTCTATAGGCAGTTGTTGTTATCTTTTGTTCATTATAAGAAGTAATTCGAGAGTACATTTATGTATTTAGGAAGTAGCTTGGCAACATTGTTCCTCCCGCTGATAACTATTATGCTACATTGCATAATTTTTTTTTTAGTGATAGTTCCTTCTATCAAATCCCCAAGAATACTTTGTCACCCATGGAAATATCCACTTATTTCAAGATGAATAAGATGGAGACCATGCATTTTGAGAGGACTCTTATTGTTGTAGATGAGAGGAGTTCTATGAGGTGGGAGGATTTATGTGATGGATATTGACGGATGCACTACACCATTTTATGACACCAATCATATCCATGCCATAGTAGTGGATCTCTATTGCATCGAGGGAGAAACGATAAAGTATTTCACTATAAATAATTGGTAAGTTGAGGATGAGGAATGTAGACATAGGATTTATAATTTTATTACGAAAAGATGTTTTTGTGATGGAGACAAATCCTATAGGTAAATCGTATCATTATATTTCTATGAAATCTCGGAACGTGTTCAATACAGAAATATATATGTACTTTTGAATTTATCTATGTTGTAATAAGATCAAGAATAAAGTTGTCATTGCAAATAATTGGGATCTACCATGTAAGTTTACTTTACTACATGGAATTCTTGATTTGTTAGATCCCAACTAGTTAGGGTTGAATTTATTTTTGTTGTAATCAAATTAAGAATAAAGTTGTCATTTTAATCACTGAAATATACCACGTAAAATTTAATGACTACATGAAATTGTTTATTTGTTAGAGCCCAACTTATTAGGATTATGAAGAGTCCTCTTTCATGATAATATTTATGAATGCTCTATTCTTGCTCAAAGAATTACATATTACAGAAAGATGGAAAATAAATGATATGCAACTGAATGGATTTTGTTTTAAAATGTGTGGAGGGAGTATCAAGTCATTTTTAGTTGTGTTCAAACATTTTTGAGCACCCACTAAAGTGATTTAATTTCCTCCTAGTTAATTTTGTTTCTATTATAACAATGCTTCTAGAAGTCCTTCTCCAAAGTGATCTCTTAACTATCTTGGAGGGAAATTGATGACTTGATTACAATTCACGAATTACAATTTGATTAGGAGTAAGGGATGAGAAAGCTTCATATTCTTTAATATATTCCGCAAGTTAAAAGCACATCAAATGATTACCTTTCTGTTTAATTGATACATCAATCACTCGAGAATTTGCTAGGATTTTGAGACCTCTTTCAATGAATTTTTTTCTTCTAAAGGTTATGTTATCAATTAAAGAAATTGAGGAAAAGGTGAAAATGATGCAATGGAAGGATTTTCTGTTTTATTGCCTATGAATGCCTTGCTAATGTGAAGGGCTTGGTATTTTCTAGACTCAAGTTTAGTCGCACTTAACTTCCTAGCATTTCTTTTAATTTCATTTTTGTTGTGTTTATATTGCTATCCTTGAAGTTTGTGATATACTGTGTGTCTAATAGGAAGTATTAAATACTAAACACTCTCAAAGGTGATATTGATGGATGACAAACTTTAAATGACCCTACTTGACTCTTTAGTATTACATGATCATGCAAAGAAATTATTAATCAATATTAAAGCGAAGATGATTAACATGGAATGTCTCTTGGCTTGTCATATAATTACTACATTTTCACCCCCAATAATATATTTGAGGCTACTTTGGTTGCTACTTGTGGATCTTGCCTCTGGCTCAGAAAAACACTGAGGATAAATGTGCACTGCATTTCCATTGGACATCATCGAAGAGGAATTCACCAAAATTAGTAGACAACATGAGAGAAATTGGTACAATGAGTGAATAACATTAGAGAAACACTGAGACACCATAATTTCTTGTGTATTTAGATTCACTTGAAATTAACCAGTCACAAAAATTACCTTTTTTTTCAAAATATTTTCATGTATACATAAATAATAAAAACACAATTTCAAACTAATTATTAGAACTAATAATTATCTGATAGTCATAAGTTATAATTAAATGGTATAATATGATTAATATTATTGGACAAAACTACAGTGTCCAAATGTGAGCAACATTGTGACAATATATGTACACTTCTCATTGTATTGGACAATCATATCTCAGAGTGTGATATCCATCTAACAAATTGTACTCCGAGAGGCCATTGCGAGATTGAAATCTTTTCCTTCAGTGAAAAGTGGTGATATATTTTCTTAGGCCTTAGTGTTCTGCTTCCCTAAGGTTTTGACACTACTCATAGCTAGCACCTTCATTCAACCAAGTGAGGTAGTCATCTTGGAAATTTGAATCATTTTGTCTCCACAATCCAATATGATGTTGGATCAAATCTCATGATCCTAAAAACATTGGTCATAATAGCAAGGAACTTTTACTGTGGGCAAAAGAATATCCAAATTTAAGGAACATGACTCTTTTAGAACAAGCAATAAGGATATTCTCTACACTAATCTTTTTTCTTCCATTTGTTTTCACAAGTTATCTATTGTGTGATATTTTCAGCATGTAACTTAGTTGGTATGATTGTGCCTAAGGTTTTGTTGAATGTTGATTACTAAGTTCCCAAGTGGATGTTTTCGATGGTGACGTTTTATTTATTTTGTTTATACAGGTCATCTAGCCGCATAGTGGCCACTATCGAATTTTGAGGTATATGTTGTATAAATATGTTATATTCTACATTATTTTATATTCAAGTATTCATCATCTTTCATGTCTTATACTCTACATTGTATCTTCTTTCATTTCCAAGAGAGGAACTCAATATTGATGGTAAGAAGCAACAATTAAAGAAAGAGGAGAACAATAACACTGGAGCGACAAATGCAAAATGAGAGAGAGAAGATAACCTTTCTATGATACCCTTAGAGCCAATATCTTGCATAAGGCACACTCACAAAGCCTGATGGTCAATCCTATAGAGTTGGTGAGTTCACCTACAATGCTTTGGCAACACAGTCATAATGTTTTGAAATGATAAAACAATATTTCATTTGTAAATTGTAGTCCAACCGATATTAAGTTGGAAACTCATATTGTAATATTTGATATTTTTTATAATAAAATTTATATGGTTGAAATTATTTTTATTTGCACTTGATATTATTTAGTTTGTCATTTACATATGTAACTTTGTGTTATCTTATTAGATAAACATGCACATTGTATGACATTTTTCTAAAATTTAGTCACAAAACCATACTAATTAATTTATGTTGGTTAATAATAAACACATAAAGTCAATCTAAAAGTACTAAATTAGTAGTTTATATTAATTCATGATGAACACGAATAAAATGGATATATGATTGAATTAGTCATTTATAATGATTATTAATGAAATTAAATGAAATGAATAGGAAATACTAAATCGGTCGTTTATATAATGAATATGAAAATACGAGAAAAAGATAAATGACTACTACAAATGATAATTTTTTAATTAAAATGATCAGTACATTTTACATATATACGACTATTAGTAACTAATTTACATTATCTTATAACACGACCAAAATTTAGTCATATTTCTTTGGTCATTAATTGGTTTTAAATGATGATTGAAATTTGCTTATATATGACTATTAGTAGCTAATTTATTGTATCTTATAAGATGACCAACATTTTGGTCATATTTATTTGGTAATTAATTGTGACAATTAATGACTAAACCAATGAAAAATTAATGAACAAATTTATGACAAGATATACTACTAGATGGTAAAATTGATGAAACTCAATATTGACTAAGCTAAAAATGACTAAAAGTTGGTCGTGTTATAAGATACTGTAAATTAGCTACTATTGGTCATCGACTAAAAAATTGTCGTTTATATGCAAAATTTAGCTTTTTTTTTAGTAACTAATTGGTCATTTTGTACTAGTGTTAGGTGGAAAACCAATGTGAGATAAACCCATTGTTGTTGTTGTTTTGTCTTTTTCTTTTATTATAAGGAAAAAATCCTTCATTAAATCATGGTCTTTCATTGGCGCAAACTCTATCTAGCATGCAAGCTTCTGTCTATAGGAGGCTACAACCTCCACTCATTCTCCAGATCCTACTAAAAGGGATCTCCAACCCCCTAATAACTTTTTTCGGCTCATATTAGAAGGAACCTTTGACTCCCTCACTGAAGGCTACAACCCTCATCACCTTGTGGACCACATTTCACAATCTTTCACACTGCATCCACCTACCTGAAACAAACATAAAAACTTGCAAGCCACCTTTCATGCTATTTTCAAACTGGATCCACACCCTACAATAATCTCAAAACTAATATACTAATTGAAATAATGAATACTAAGTCACTAAAGCACTATAAATGAACTAAGTCACTCAGTATCGAAGCAGTGAATATTAAATTAAACCAAGTTACAACTGAAACCAGTACACCAAGCCAAACAACTGAATACCAATTGAAGAAGGCCAACCAACATCATCAAACCAATATGCCTGAACTAATCCAACACTAAATATTGATGTGCCAATACTGAATCCCTGGATCAATGAATAATAACTAAACATCAACTGAATAACTAAAGAAATAGTGGAGATTCAAAACCAATATTCTAAACACAAATCAATGGATATCGGTTGAACCAAACCATTCAATATGTCAACTCGTTAAAAATGAATGTTAGTAAATATGATCAAAAAAATATCAATGTGCTCACCAATGTATCAATGATCCAAACACTAATTAGAGAAAACCTTCTCATCTTGACATTATTTTCCAAATTCTGAAGTGTCAATACTACTCATCGTACACTAGTTGTCCATGCCAAAACCAATATTCAAGTCAAGAATATCATATTTTCAAAACTCTCACTTCCTAATCTATCCAAACATAGATGAACTTTATCAGGTTACATTATCAAGTTACAAATTTTAATCCAATCATTGAGACAAGAATAAGTAGCACCATAATAATGTAATATCTGTCTAGAAACTATTAAACCAATGTGAAAATCTAGTGTCAAATCCCAAACTAAATATGAAATATCAAAAAAAACAACCTCTTCTCAACAAATCAAGTATATACAACACTCATATGGTATATCACTACCAAAGTCTATGATACCAAGTCAAGGCCTTACAATTATTATCAATCAAGATGCAATACCAAATCATGAAGAGAACAAAAAACAACAAATATGGAAAATCTTTTTCTAATAGGTCATCATCCAAGCCAACTGAGAAGCCATACTTAACAAATTCAGTTAATTTTGTTCATAAATCATTCCTCATAACCAATATCTATCAAACACTTGCAACTTAGTCACTATTAAACAAGGAATATTGTCATCATAGTTAAGTACAAATTCTGCTCATTAAATAATATTCATACAACACCAGTAAACTCAACCATAGAGAAACAAGGGTAGACATAATAGGTCGCTGTCACTTCACTATTTATAAGTGAGTTGAATCAAGAAACATTGGTATTAGGCTAACCTCTTCATACATTGGACATCAAACAAGTTTGTTGGAATCTCAATCTTCATTCAGATCTCTGTCTATACAGTACAACAAACAGAGATATTTGAAACAAATGCATTGATATAAATTTAATACATTCTCTTCATGTAATACTAAGCAATAAAATATTAAGCTATTATATCCATAATATCGAAATCTCATCAACACAAACATAGAGCACTCCAATCAATACATTGTGGAGAGGTGAAGACAGAGCAATTGTTGTATAGATGTGCACCATATTTCTCCTACAAGAACACATTCATTAGCATATTAAACAAACATAAAATATATGGGATCTAAGCCTCCTCATGCTCCTTTGCCCTCATGCACTCTAGATTAGAGAAAAAGCCATATAATTTTCTTAGCAAGTGAAAACGAAATGGTTTAGATCAACTCTCGTTATTGGGAATTTAGTCTCCAAATACCTCAAGTCATTACAAAATTATTTCCAATAACATATGGAGAAATTAATGATCCAATTTGGACCTTTCCAGAGGATTAACTTGAGAAAATACCATGGTTTGGCCCAAATATTTTCTTTTTTTTGGTGCTTGTAGACAATAACACACTTGTCTCCTTTGGGAAGTGTGTTCATGAAAGATTGAAAACAACTATAATGAAGGTAACCTAAGTTTAAATGCTCCCCATGCACTAGTAACATGGGTTGCGCTTATTTCAAACCCAAAAGTTAGTCAACTTACCTCCAAAACTTCTTAAATGTGCCTCTTTGTGCCTAAAAGCATCTCCTAAAACCTTATAATAATTGCAGCATCATATCAAGCTCATATCAAGGCTCCAATTCATAATTTCATGCCTCAAATATTTATTAACTTATTGGCATATCAAGGCCTACAAGATAGTTAACATCATCTCGTTAGACATATGTTTCACTTTTCTTCTTTGATCTAGCACATCAAGCTTGTATTATGCGCATTGATCATATAATACATGAAAGCATCAAAAATCAATCTGGGGTAACCATCAGAGTATGTTTCCATCAAGGAAAACAACACAGTCATAATTCCAATAAATCATTATTAAGAATCAAGTCCTATTCAAGGAGCTTTCAACAAGACCAAGGTTAGGATCAGTTTTCCCTCAGATCTAGATGACATGGCCACACCACCTCCTCGTCTTAAATGTGATGCGAGGTGGAAGGGTAGCAAGCTACGCCCTCCTCCATTGACACAACTTCCAACACCCCAACCAAGGATCTTTTGTCTTAATCAAGAATAAGTTTTAGTTGCTCCTTCCATTTTGACCACACGTCCTCAGACCATGCAACTGCCAGGTAGATGTTTTTTTCTTGGTAACCCATGCTAGAAAAAAAATTAGCTACATTGTTTCTAGATCATTTAGAATGGCAAATGTTGATGTAAGGAATGGGCAAAAGTTATGAATTTTTAAAAAAAGAAAAAGAAGCTACTTATTTTAATTGTATTTTTCGTTTATCTATTTATAATTTTACTCAAATGTCAAGTATAGATACATGTTGCATGTAGGATTAAATTCCCCATCCAACTAGTACCCAATATAGATAATGTTTAGAAAACCCATAGTAAAAAATGAAAATACATGAAAAAATATGTTTCACAAAAATATTTTTTTCATGTATTTTCATTTTTTTCAATGTGGATCTACTCATAAATATGTAAAGTAGGCAATTGCTGGATGAGAAGTATACACTTGATATTTGAACAAATTTTTGAAGAGATAATCCAAAATATATTTAAAAATAGTTTCCTTTGCTTCCTTTCAAAAAATATTTCTATAAAATGGCACAAAATTAATTGCAATTATTATTTTCTAAAATCATAATTAATAAAAAATAATAATCAATGAAATTTTTATTATTGGTAAAACTCATATTATTAATATTTTTAGTCTTAAAAACCTAATAATTTAACCATCAAATTTATAACAAATCTATCACCGTTAACCCGTACAGACCTATCATTTCAAAATACAAAGAACAAAAACTTTTTTGTAATAACAAAATTATTTTTTTTTAAATAATAATGTGAATAAAGAATAGTTAACACCTTAGATAGGATGAAGCCATTTAATATAAATATGCTCAATTTTAATATCGTTATTAAACCAATAGCTAAAAAATTTCACCGTTAATTTAAACCAATAGCAAAAAAATTCTTTTTTATAAAATTTCTTTATATGTTTTTTTTATATATAAATTTTTGATTCATATATCGTATTAAAATTTTATATAATTAATTTAATAAAAAAATGACTTTATATAATAATTATATAATATGTATCGTCAATGAGTAGCTCCATACTATCTATATGATGTCATATGTGATCGTCAATTTTGGACATTTCAAGAGGGCACCTCCATTTAATTTTAAATTAAATAGATAGTTTAATTAATAGACTTTTTTTTTTACATTTTCAATATTAATTTAACTATTTTTAATATTTTTTTTGCTTGTTTTTTTGCTAAGTTGTCTAAGTTTTATAGAGATTGCATTAGGTTTGATTTGTGGCCTGAGAAAATGTGACTTAAAACATCTAATCTATGAGGAAGATTTGCGTATTTAGTTTACTATTTACATAATATTGATTTGAGCATTTAGTTTACTATCTACATAATACTTCAGAAGACGATGATCATCAATTAAGTTAGTAGTTTAGTATCTACGTAATATTGATTTGAGCATTTAGTTTACTATCTACATAATACTTCAGAACACGATGATCATCAATTAAGTTAGCCTGGTGAACTAAGTTTTCTTTTAAGTTTATTTAAATTATTTAATTATTTTTTACAATTTCAATATTAAATTAATTACTTGTAATAAAAACAAATTGTTAAGTTGTCTAAGTTTTATAGAGATTACCTCACACTTATGAGTTTATTTTAATTATTTAATTATTTTTTACAACTTCAATATATTTATTTATTTTTTGTTTGTTAAGTTGTCTAAATTTTGCAGAGATTACATCGAACTTGATCTTCGGCCTGAGAAAGCGTGACTTAATGGAAACTAATCCATCAAAATCACTTGGGAAACACACTCAGCCTAGGCTACACCAACCCTTAACTCTGATGGATTTTCGAACCAATAACCTTTACAACAAAGAATGACTTAATAATACACATAAATTATATATCTCATAAACTACTTTTAATATTTATATTTTATAATAAATTGATTTACATTATAATAATATTTTTATCAAACATCTTTTTTTTGAAGTTTTGTTATTAGATCTTAAATTGCTTTGTTATTAGATATTAAAGGAGTTGTCTTTAGTGTGATTTTTTCGAAGCTTTTATGGTGGGTTTTTCCTATGTAATTTCTCTAAAATCCGACATGAATTTATTGAAATCACAAGCTCGATGGGTAATCCTGTGAAATCAAAGTGCCCTAGGGGTTTTCCTATATAGTAAAAAAAAAACTAGTCTAAATAACACAAATCAAGATTTCACCTCAAATCTCTTCACCGGATTCCACATGAATTTATTGAAATCACAGGCTTGATGGGTAATCCTGTGCAATCTAAATTCCTTAGGGGTTTTCCTATAGGGTCAAAAAACTAGTTTAAATAACACAAATCAAGATTTCACCTCAAATTTTTACACCGGAGGGTTTTCCTATAGGGTCAAAAAACTAGTTTAAATAACACAAATCAAGATTTCACCTCAAATTTTTACACCGGATTCTGGCATAGAAATATCCAAAAAATCGCACTAAAAACAACTCCAGTATTGAATCTCTTTTTAAGTATAAATAATATAAAGATATTTTATATTCTTTAAATGAAATAGTAAAAAAATTATCCATATACATTATAATATTTTATTATATTTAAAATATTTTTTATAAGTTTAATAATTAAAATTTTAAATATCGTTTTTTAATAGGGTAAATAGGTGCTCATTCAACCACTAAAAACTAATCAAACTGATATACTAATGAACACAATTTCTCCAGAAGATAACTTTAATTAACATTTTAACATTTTTTATTATTCCCAATTTATAATAATCTATTCATTTATGCATTTGAAATTCAATGACAATGTAGAAAGTTCACATTATGAAATGAAAATTATTTATTTTCAAATATTTATATTTATTTAAATTTTGTTTGATTCAATTCAATTTCTTTTTATTTGTATAATAGTGAGATGTAGAATCTATTATCTTAAATCTATGCATTATCCCAAATTCATATATAAGTTGCGTGTCATAAAAATATTTAACATTGTAATAATCTATTGTCTCAGAACAGATTAAAATATCTTATTTTAAACTGAAGGCAAGAGGTCTGGATCTAGTTAAGGGGATCACCAGAAGGCCGCGGGAAAGAAAGTTATTAAAGTGTATATGGCCATGCATTTGTGCACATAACATTTTCCCTGGCCGGGTTTTGCTCCCCGGTGATGACATCAAATTTGGAAACGTCATAGCCGACGTCACGATAATATTTAACTAATACACCATTATAATTATAAGTGCAAATATTTTATTCAGTACACTTGAGTGAAATTGTTAAATAATTGAGACCAACAATATACAAATCGGGTACATGTTTTACCAAATGGATTTGAAAATGAATTCTCAATCTAATTTGGCAAATCTGCTTATAGAGAATAAATCTGCTTTATAGAAAATTCAGGTGCAGATCACAATGCCATCAAAGAATATTAATGTTTTATGAGAAATCTTGATGAAAGAATATTAATATTTTATGAGAAATCTTGAGGACAATGACATTTACAATAATTCATCAATGAGTTTTATTAACAACAAAATTTTAGTCCAATAAAAAAACAAAAGGGTAGCTAAGTGTCCCTATATTAAGTTTATTATCAATAACAATTATAGTGTCCCCATATTAGGTTTTTTATCAATAACAATTATAAATATTTATGGATTAACAATTATAGTGTCCCCATATTAGGTTTTTTTATCAATAACAATTATAAATATTTATGGATTACATTCGAAAACAATTGCAATATCACTTACTCTCACATTTGGATGTGAAAAATAATAGCTACGTTCCAAAATGATCACAACATAGCTTTATCACATTTGCATAGAAAATTCACTTAAAAACACTTAAAAAAAATTGAAATCATAGTGTGGTTGCTATTTACTTTTCTTCGCACTAATTTCAACTATCATCTAAGCCATTTCATGCTATGAGTACGATTATCAGCATCAATTTCATTCCGTAAATGTGATTTTTAGCGGCCACATAATGAATGGATGCGTGCATTATCACAGAAAAATATTTCGACGTAAATTAAAAGCCCAAACTACTACTCCAGAAATAGCTCTGATTTGCCAAGACTGTCATATGTATATAATAAATCCATGGAAATAGCATGAAACCACGTGTCAAACTTTCAATGCAATATTTCCATCCAGCTCATGGGCATCGTGTAGCCACCTGGCTTTCTTTTTCGAAAGTTTTGCTTTTAAATTAACCGTTTAATTATAAGAACTCAATTTTTAAGGAGGATGAAAGGCACTACTGGTTCTAATGATGTGTCAAATTAATTTAAGTTGAAAATAATTAATATTATTTTGTATTAATGGAGAAATGGTTACACAAATTGTAACGTATCTCCTTAATTTAGGATTTGTTCCTAGAATTTAGGAGTTTTGTTGCAACATCCTTATCTCTAGTAATGTACTTAATGATGTAATTACTCATTTGATGTAATAGAGTGTACGGAGAGATTTCTCTTTGTTTGAGTGCAGTCTCCAGGTGTAGTACTCACCTGTGAGCTGCAACTCCTTTTTCAATTCAAGTCTGATTTTTATCTTGGTATCAGAGTTTTATTTTTATCTTGGTATCAGAGCACAGAGTAGGGATAGCCTTAATTTTTTTTTTAGGATGCATCACTGATCACAAAACTCTAGTGGCAGTAGGAGTGTACAGAAGCATTCGTAGAATCAGGTGGACTGCAGTAACACCTTTATAGCACAGGTCTGAGATGACTGATCGTCTCTGAGTGGAAGAAAGGGTTGGCACAGTTTCGTCACTAATAGTCACGCCATTTTTGAGCAGGACAAAGGGTTGGCGTGGTTTATTAAGGAAAAATCGTGCCATTTGGCGCGGTTTTGAAAGTAATAGTTGCGTCAGCGTGCCAGAAATTGCTATTGGCACGGAATTGATAGTGATAATCGGGCCAATTTTGTAAAACACATCGATTTTGTTTTCGGTGCAGGTATTTCGCCGTCGAGGAGCGCCAACCTCTTTCTCTTTGGAAAATCTATAATTTTTTGCGGATCGGCCTTGCCCAGTGGTCGCACTTTGAAATTTCAGATCTGCTCGGTGGCAGCAGATCGGATTTGCCCGGTGGTGGCACATTGGAGTTCCTGATCTATTCGGTGGTAGCAGATCAGATTTGCCCGGTGGTGGCGCATTGGAGTTCCTGATCTGTTCGGTGGCAGCAGATCGGATTTGCTCGGTGGTGGCGCATTGGAGTTCCTGATCTGTTTTTTGGCAACAGATTGGATTTGCCCGGTGGTGGTTCATTGGAGTTCCTGATCTGCTCAGTGGCAGCAGATCGAATTTGCCCGATGGTGGCGCATTGGAGTTCCTGATCTATTTGGTGGCAGAAGATCGGACTCGCCCGGTGGTGGCGCATTGGAGTTCCTGATCTGTTTGGCGGCAGCAGATCGGACTCGCCCGGTGGTGGCTCATTGAAGACTTATTCATCAGAGGATCAGAGTGGCGCAGCGGAAGTGTGGTGTATCTCATGTGAACTAGAGCATTTGTGTGGATAACGTGACTTGGGAACTAGTTAGCAGGCCAGATCTCAGAGAGACCCGATTGCGCTTGTGGGTTTGAAATTGAGTTAGGATTATAGACAGATGAGACAACAACAGAAGAAGCAGAATGGCATATGGGCATCACCATGTATGGTCATTGCTGCTATTATTATCATCTACATGTTGGTTGGGATGCTCGTCCACTCTTTCACAGCATGGAGGAGAAGGCTCCTATGATCATCGAGCGCTACCTATTATAAAGCCAGACTCTAGGCATACAACACTAATTCTTGCAAAGGGTGGGCTAGATCCAATTTCGAAGTTAGAAACTCCTATTGCGGCAGGTGTGGTCATTGGTCCATACCATTCTGGAAGACCATTTCTTCTCAATCAGCTCCTATCTCTTTCTTGTGAAGAAGGTTTTGGTGTTGGGCATATGCGTGACACGAAAACAAAAGGTATTTGGGTTTGGGGTAAACCACTAGAAATGGATATTGGAGGAGTGAGGACATCTATTTTATTTCTTGATATAGAAGGTTTTGAAAGCGTTGGAAAATCAAATGTCTATGATGACCGAATATTTTCTCTAGCGGCAATCATGAGTTTTGTTCTCATCTACAATCTTCCTGAAACAGTTTGTGAAGCAGATATATCTCGATTATCCTTTGTTGTTGAGCTTGCACAAGAGTTTTATGGCAGAGTGAAGGGACGCGATATTGCTTTCCAACCTGCAAAGCCTTTATGGCTTATCCAGCATGATTTCCTTGAAGAAAAGACTATGTAGCAAATGGTGAATGAAGCATGATTTGGATTCAAACCAGCAGTGAGTCACTTAAGAATATTTGGGTCAAAATCTTATGCTTATATACCTAAGGCAGATAAGAAGAAGTTAGATCCCAAAGCCCTTAAATGTATATTTGTTGAATATGGCACTGAGTTCAAGGCATATAAGTTATTTAATCCTATGACTCACAAGCTTTTTGCAAGCAGAGATGTCATATCTCATGAACAGGTTGAAGAAGCAAAGGATGACACTAACAGTGATTGGCACATTCCATTGCTAATGGAAGAAAACAGTGAGGAAGATGAAGAGCAGGAGCATAAACAAGAAGAAGAAGTAACAGGTAATGTAATCAAGGATGCAAGCCCATAAAAGGCTGAAATAGACAGATTTGAGGTAAGTCCGCTACCAAGGAGATCAAGTAGGAAGACTCGATTACCTTCTAAATTGAAAGACTATGCATTAATGTCAAAGTTTTTAAACATTGTAAAACCTACAAATTATGAGGAAGCAAGTAAATCTGATGCACAGAGGGCTGCAATGTATGATGAAATAGAATCAATAAACAGAAACCATACTTGGGATTTGGTTGAATTTCCTGAAGGTAAAACCCCCATAGGATGCAAATGGCTGCATAAACCAAAAATAAATGCAGATGGGAGTATAGAGAAACTTAAAGCTAGACTGGTAGCAAAGGGTTACTTACAGCAAGAGAGAATAGATTTCAATGACACCTTTGCTCCTATAGCCAAATCAAACACCATTAGAATGCTAATCTCCTTAACAACAAAACACAAATGGAAGCTACACCAGCTAGATGTTAACTTTACATTTCTGAATGGTGACTTGAAGGAAGAAATTTATTTAGTACAGCCTGAAGGTTTTGTGATAAAGGGGCAGGAACATCTTGCGTGTAAATTGAGAAAGGCACTTTATGGTTTAAAACAGGCACCCAGGTCGTGGTATGAGAAAATTGACTCATTGTTTGTACAGCATGGCTTTCATAGGAGCTTGAATGATCCAAATCTGTATAACAAGTTTAATAAATAGAGGCAAATTATTTTGATTTCTTTGTATGTAGTTTTAACACGTAGCCTTCATATTTGAGAGTAATATGAATAATATTATTTTTAGATATCACTTCTTAATGAGATATTGAGGATGAGGGAATTAGACCTCTCCGTCATTCTAAAAAGTACACAGAAGTTATAATTTTTTCTCATTCAATTACTTTATCTATCTATTTAAAGCTGATGTAAAATTAAGGTGGGAATAGCAGTATTTTATATATCTTTAATATTGCATTTATTTTTGTTAATTTTTTTGTTAATGTAGGTATTATTGTTAATGGGGAGGAATTAGAATGGAATCCACTCTTGTTTTATCTATCCCTAGGGCCATCCAAGCTTGATCAAGCTCCACATAATCCTAAAAATGAAATTCTACTATGGGTAGATTGTTCTTCCATCAAGATGACTTGCCCTGACATAAATTCACCCTAGTTATATACACACAAATTTACTTCTAAATATAAAAACTTAGAATTTGAATATTTTCAATTATTAACTTAAAAAAAATCATTAAATATGAAATTATTAGTTATATTATTTATAAATATATAATATTTTCTAATCTTAATTTTTTTATTTTTTTTTATGGATGGAGTTGTTTTTATAATAAATTACATATATGTATGTGATCATATTGATCAAATTCTACTAAGATCAATATGGTCTATGATACTTAAGACAAAAAGAGATTATTCAGAATTCTTCAACATTTTATTTATCTGCTTAAAAAGTATTAATATTTGGGACATAAAATGTCAAGAACGCTAGCAATGTGATTGACATTTGGATAATTAGGTGGAATGTAAGTATAAAAAGAATAATCCAAGAGAAAGTGCATTTGTTCTTCAACCTTCTTAATGCCCTAAAATTAACAAACTCTTTCATCCCATGGTGTTTTTAGAGTTGACCCCACCCACTTCCACTATGAAACTCATAAGAATTTGTTCTTATTTTAGCACTGCTTATTTTCTTCTCAAGAAATTCTTATTTTATTCTTAAAATAGGTAAGATATCAAGATACTTTTTATTTTCAAGATTGGGGTTGATCATCTCCTTATAATATCTTCGTTTACCTTTTACCACAACCCTTTATCATGCCATGATTTCTCCCTAACTTTCAAAATAATAGTATTTTTAATATATCTTTATTCTAAAAAATGATATACTCATTTCTCCCCAAATGGTGATTTCAATACTACGCATCCTTATGCGATCCTTGCTTGTGTTGAAAGTGGCGGTTTCGCTACAGTTAGAAGCAATTTTACGAAGTTCTTTGGCTTCCTTGTTACTTAATTTATTATTATACATAAGATATCTAGTCATAGCCATGCTTTCAATTAGGAAAATAAGAGATTGATTATTCATTTAATCTCGAGATCGTAGGTTATAAATTACTTTTGGATATCTTCTATCTTCCTCCAATACTATGTGGAGATATGGCAATCCCAAAACTCAAAAATATTAGGACAAAGAACACTCTCTAAGAGGAGTTTAACTTTATCCTATATGAAAATATCTACTTATTACAATTGATTTCGATCCCATAACAAGCTTTCCGTCATCCATTTATCCCTTTCCCATTGCCATAATCTCAATGGATCTCTTTATGGATATCAATTCCAAGATAGTTGTATGAAGAAACTACCTTCAAGTAGTTGTTTTCATATATGAAAGTGTTATATGTGAATATTTTGGATTTAAATTAGCATAAAGGAGAAGAGTTATGATTTCACCAATAAATGTGGAAAGTGGGCACAAAACAATGTGCATCTTCCAAACACTCTTGTAACTTATCAACTTATATTCCAAAAAAATAGTGGATAAGAAACACCCTTACTTAACTTTGATATTGCATTCAACATCTAGAAAAATAAAATTTGTTATAAAACATCTAAACTAATTTATCAAACTCAATATTTCATCATTTAAACATTTATTTTGTTAACCAAATATTCTTAAATTAAAATACATAATTATAAAATTTACATATATTTGTAAATTTAATACTTTTTATTCAAAATATTTTATTATATAGTATATTAATATTTTTATGATTTTTAAAAAAATGTTTAATATAGATTTTGGTTAACCAAGTATTCATATAAATTACATTACATAATTATAAAATTTACATATATTTTTAAACTCTAATACTTTTTATTTCAAAACTTTTTATATATAAAATATTTTTTATTTTTAATTTTTCTATGTTCTAATATATATAATATATATAATTATATAACTCAATTGTTCTATATAGTAATTTCAAATACTTCAAATTTAGATATTGCAATGAAATAGTATTTTTTTCATGATGTAATTAATTTCCTTATACATTGAAGTTATTATTTATGTATATTACTACATAATCTAAAATAAATGAACACATATTCATCTTAATTCCATATCTACCAAGCCTTGAGAAAGATCAAATATATCAAGATTTAAACATATTTTTTTTGCGTAAATCTTGAATAAAGGTTTGCACTTACAGAGATTTGATTCCTCTCATCTCGTGGTACTTGGTAGATACTAAGGTAAAATGGATCCATATCAAGGTATAAATTTGGTGGATGAAGTAAATTTGTTTATTTTCCTATACTTATTTGAAATTTGAAATTTGAAATTGATGGTTTGAAAAAATAGTAACCGTGCATATTTTAAAATGGTCAATATCAGATGGTTAAATAAGGAAAATATGGGTAAATACCCATCAAATTTAACTCTTGATCTATGCTAGTTTTTCATATTTTTATTTATATTATATAAAATTTCACATATCTATATATAAAAGTATTCTCATTTTTAATTTTATTAAACCCTTGGTTTAATATCTATGGAATATCAACCAAACCTTTTTAGTAGTAGGGATGATAGAGAATTTAGATATATCTAAAAAATAATTATAACTTGTCTTCTTTATATTTAATTTTAAAAATAAAAAAATTAAAAAAAAAAAATATTTATAAAAATTGGATTTGTGAAATGAGTTGTGGTTTTGGGTATTATTGTAATTGATAAAGCCATGGTATTGAAACAACCTTGTTTACAAGTTAATAATATTCATGGTAAAATACGCATGAATATCTATTGTTAACAATCTTGTTTGTATGTATTATTTCTTTATGTGTTTATTAATTTAATCTAAATATGGTTGCAAAGTAATTATTTAATATATATGTTAAAAATGATGTAATTTTATAGCTACTATTTATATGTTATATATTTTAATGTGATATGTGTATTATGGTTTTCATTTCTTTAAAAAATGTTCCTAATTTTATTAATAAAAAACAAAATTAGAAATAACAAATTGAATTTTGTTATTTTTATTATTTTAAAGTTGTATAATTAATTGATCTAACACTTTAATGGTTACACTCAGACACTACAACATATCCCCCATAGTCGACTCTATATTATTGTTAACCTTTTATTATCTTTTTACTGAGCTAATATGTAAATGTTTACAAACAAATGTTTAAACCACTACAATGTGGGCTCCATTCTAAGCTATATAATATCTCTCCATACAAAATATAATTTTATTTAATATATTTTGAGCAAATGCATTTTGAAACCGAGCTGTCTTTAGTGAGACTTTTTGGAAGCTTTTTCAGTGGGTTTTTCTGGTCTAATTTCTCTAAAATCGTAGAGGAATTTATTGAAATCGCAATCTTGATGGGTAACCCCTGCATAATCAAAGTTCCCTTGGGGTCTTTCAGGGTGTTGAATCCATATATAGAATAAAAAACATGTTTAAATAACACAAATCGAGATTTCACCTCAAATTTTTTGGCGGGATTCTGGCCATAAAGTCCAAAAAGTCGCACCAAAAAAAACGCCTTTTAAAACATGTGGCTCAATGTTTAAATTCTCCTAATTTATTTTCTAGACTGTGTATGGAACAAATATGTATAGTAGAATTGATCGGGATCTACCTAATGTCCCACAATTATGGGCCTAACACTAACTATATATATATATATGTTTTTGTAGATTTAGCAATCAAATTGTTATGTGGAGATAGGGTCCTTTCTCCCACAAACAAAAAAATCTCATACACTAATTTGGTGTTTGGCTTAATATTTACCTTCAAATTTTATATTTGTCTTTTCCAGATAAATAAATAAGTGATACGTTCCAGATAAATAAATAAGTGACACGTTCAAACACAGTTTAACTCATGTAAATTGACAGTGCCAACGAATAAAGTACCTTTATGCGCGACTTTCAATTTCGGAAATTGATAACCTTCCGACATTCGATGCCTCGAATAAGATCGCTTGTAGTCCCAATAAAAACGGAATCACCCTGCTCAGTTTTGCTGTCCCGTATCAGCGAAGCAGACTCCTGGTCACACAACGAGATTGCAACATAATCACCTCGGGAGAGTTAAATGCTTTAGTTTATTACTGGGTGGGAGCCATATGACTCTGGCTCGGCGCGCGAATGAAATGTTAGATAGTGATGTAGAACGAGATCCTCCAACACCAAAATATGATTTGTTGTGGAAAAAAGTAACGCTAGTTATTTATAATTCCCAAGGATTCACAAACCTCGATAATAAATTTGTCATTAAAACACTAATTTATTTCAAACTAAAGTCCTTTGCTTTTCCAATGCATTCACCTGGTGCACTACTCTGCACTTGCACTTTAAAAGAATATCATGAAAAACAGATTCCATATTCAAATTAAATTTGAGGAGGGTATATTTCGCTGCAATTTAATTCACATGCATTCGAATTGTGTGTCATGGTGTCACCATCCACGCACATATCTAATAAAGTCTCAATATTCAGAATCATCAACCACCTCGTTTCAAATCATATGTAAATTTGTAAATAGGAATTCTGTTCTTGTATGTCACAGATTAAAGCTGTGTAAATTGTTGTTTTAATCCTAGTTAACAATTCGAATTCGAATTGCGATTGGAGTTTGATAAGATACAATAAAACTCTGAATATTTTTTTTTTTTAATTCTAAAAATATGAGTAGATCAGTAATACATTCTATTCATTTTATTTTTTAGTTTGATTTTTAAATAATTTTGTTAAAAACTAAATAAAATAAAAAACAAAACAAAACATCTCACTTCTTTATAAAATAACTCTTCATTTCAAACTTAAATCTCATGTAACTTCTAACATGCCTAAAATATTTTACTAATAAATATACATTTAAAATCTGAATATCCGAAACTTATTTATCTAATCTAAATTCTTATAAATAAAAATGTATTTACAGTTTTACAGAATCCCTTCATAATTTTCTTAACTTTTCCATACATTTAATGAAAATAGAAATCCAAATTTATAATTACTTTCCCTTCAACCTACATGTGATTCCCTTTAGGTCTACCTGCATGGGATTACCGTTATCTTCTTGCAAGCGGTCCCCTATCCATTGTGTTTAGACAGCACTACCATTATATTCGACAGCCCGTGGGTGAACTATTATCTGTTCGATCAACCTATTGAATTGTTTGGTGTACAGATAAAACCGTCGTATATTCCAATTTTTCGCTTTGATTCGGGTAAATTTGGTAATTATGGTTTTAAATATCTCATCGATGGAAAATAAGTGTTTTTTATATTATACCTAATATATAATATTTAAATAAACTATATATATTATAAATTTCAAAGTTTTGTATTAATCATAGAAATATAGATATATAGATAAATTAGTGTAGATGTAGAGAATTTAAACAGAAGAATTCTATCTCTTTTGTATAAACTTAATAGAAACTAGTTACTCATATGCTAAAATTTGGATAAACACTACTTAATTAGGCTTATAAGCATGAGATAAACATAGAAAACCCAAGAGACATTATATTCTCAAATTGGCATACAAGCGACCAAAGTTTGCTCTCAAAGCCTACATAGCAGGAGACACAATGCATCTTAGAACAATAAAAAAACACAAACATTACGAAACCAGAAACAAATGACCAACACCAAACACTGGCCCACCACACCATAGGAGCAATGCCCACATTGGGCCAAACTCATGGTAGATAACTGCCACCTGGGAAGTTGACCAACACCAACCAAATGCAACCCTTCAAAGTTAGTCCTCATCAAATGAGGGAACAATAGCCAAAGAACAAAAGCTAGAACTAGGTCGCTCACCATGGTCACGCTTTCTGATTCGCAAGATACATGGATTTCAACATGTCTCACGCGGGCCTCAATTCCATCTACATTGAAGCACAGGTTCCTTAACATTCTCTTGACATCCTCCACGGATGCAAAGAGGTTGTGTTTCTAAACTTCTTTGTCCCTGAGAACTAAACCCAACAATGTCTTCATTTTCCAACAAAGGACCACTGAATTCAAGAATTGTTTTGATGGGACCCAGCCCACTTGGCATAGCTTTTGCACTTTATATGTTACGTTTGTGTGTTGACGTGGCGGTGAACTGTCGTCTTTCCCGCGGCTCTGTAGTTATGGCAGCTGTGCATTGAATGTAGGTGTAAATGCGGCAGTACTCTGCCTCGGAAAACTATACCAACCTAAACTTGTGCACCTTCTCGACTCTTCTTTGTTATTGTTCTGTTGGTTCCGAGGGTTTGCGAGCTCTGCGTATGGAAAAATGGTGAGGGCGCTGTATTATGGTTCCTTTGGCTCTGTGTTACAATTTTATGGCTGTCCACTGTGTTTGAGCTGGCTCTGGTTGTTGGTTGAGGCCTTCGCTGCATGTTTGGTTACTTGTTCGCCTGTTTGTAACGATGCTGTTCAGTTCTAGGGTTTTCTTGCCTGGCTTCCGTATTCACTCCTTGGTAAGTTGTTCTTCCACTCTGTTAGCTCGGTTTTTGGTAAAAAATGTCAATGTCTGCGTGCTTGTAATGGTCACTGTAACGGTGGTTGGTCATGAAACGACTATGGTTCGAATTTAATCCTTCAGTTCTGTCATTTAGCTTGCACTATCCCGTTTCTGTATATGCTATTGGTCTTCTGGTCTATTATTCTGAATTTGGCTATTGGTAATGGTTTCTGGGTTTATTCGTCTTCTGGTAACGCTACCTTGTCTGTGGCTGCGAGCACAGGAATAATTGGAAAGTGCCTTCAGTCTCTGTTACAGGTAAAATGTCTCTCCTTGATTCAATTTTTACTCACTCCTCGTTCTGGGTCTAACCCCAAACTGCTCCTCTTGTCTTCAGTTCTCGGTGGCGTCCTTTGTTTCGAAAATGTGGCTCCTCCTCTCGCATTCTCCAGGTAAGGGTTTCCTTTCTCTCATTTTTAATCTGTAATGTTGATTTTAGAGGGTTTCGTCCCTCTGAGCTTTTCTATGGCTCAAGCTCACTCACGCTTGTCTCTTGCAGGTCCTCTCAGGCGACCTAAATGGCGCATGTCTCTGTGTTCAAGAACATTTGGCTGCGTATATGTGGGTAGGCCTGTATCTTGTGCTGTTCTGTTGCATAAACGTCAATGTTCGAAGGATGGCTCGTCCGTTAGTTTATTGTCTGGTCATTATGTAGTCCGGTGTTTGCCGTTGTCATTCTGAGATGAGTTCTCTCTATTGAAACGTGGCTTCAACGTAACCCTGTTACCAATCTGTGTTCAAACCCTAACCTAGGGTTTTATGCTTGACTGTATGGTTGTGATTTCTGGTTAAATTTTGAACTTGTCGTGACTGTATCGGTCTCTGTAATGTATGAGGGAACTCGGCCCTATCAGTTCTGGCTATGAATTACTATTTATGAACAATATAAATGAAATTCGTTTTTTTTTATGAAAGAAGGTTATGATAATTGATACCTGTAATGTCTTCGTTTGTGGTTTGGTTACGTTGCTGGGCATTCAATTTGTTTGCTTGTCTTTAGTGGCTGTGAGTTGAACGTATTGGCTCTTCCTTAACTGTATTTCTGTGCGCTTGTATGTAAGCGTGATTGCTTGTCTGGTGACCTGGAATTTACTTAAGATCTTCTCTGCTTGTCTATAATTTCAACTGTAATTCATACTTGTACAGTAGCCATGACAGTATGCTTAGTTTACAATAATATAAAGATCTGTTAATATGAATGAGAGATCAATAAATAACTTAGAAGGTAATCTTGATGGACAGTACTTCTCTGGTTTTGAATGCTAGACAATTCTATTAGTAAATTTACTCAACTTATTCTCTTCTCGACTTAACCTTGTCCCTTACATGTATTTTTGGCTTTATAGCCTCTGTCTTCAGTTAAGGCTTGCAGTTTGTTTCTTTCTGTTACAAAGACAGTTACATAACCTCTATTCCTATCCGTAACTATAGTCATTTGGACATTACAAGACCTGTAGGACAGTTAAGGTTATTTTTCCGAATTACAGAAACTACCTTTCAATCAATAATGAAACTACAGTGATCCTAAACTGGAAAAGGAAAGACATATAATTGTTGTTGACTTGTAAAATAAAGTAAAAGAAAAATTATTCCCAACAGAACTTAACAGTTCAGTTCCTCGCTTGTGAACCTGGTTGGAGTCTTTCTGCCTCGTCACTATGAGCTGGATGCTCCTGCATCAGGCTCCCGGGGTGAGAAAAGATCATGACTCCGGTTCATGAGCTCCTCCACTGATGTCCCTGTTCGTTCAATCTGCCTGGCGTCAAGCCATGAGCTGTCCCAAATCGGACGGTTCTTCCATTTGACCAGTACCTGAAAATATCTTTTTCGCCGAGTAACGCCCTAACTACCTGAGTTCGAAGGATGCCTCGATCTCAGGAGGTTGACAATAAGGATTGTTTCTTCCAACTTTCTCTTCTCCTGGTTGTTCGCGTGGATTGTCCGGGTTCATCCTTCCTTTCTTCCAACTAAGTTCGGCCTGTAATTACGGAAACAAATCAGCCACATTGAAGATCAGGTATAATGGCCCTACTCCCAAGGGTGGTAGTTTGTATTTCCGTAGGCATTCGCCAAAACTCCGCAAGATCTTACAAGGCCCTAATCTACTTGATTTCAAGTTTTATTGTCGGACCTTTAGGGAACCGCTCCTTATGTAAGTGTACCAGAACATCATCCCCTACCTCAAAATGAACTTCTCTTCTCTTCAAATCTGCATGTTCCTTATACTTCGAGCTGTTGTCCTGTAATTTTGCCTTTACCTGTTCATGTAAATCCCTCATTGCATTTGCAAAATCTTCTCCATCCGCACTTTGTCGTTCCTGTAAACCAAGATCCCGAAGCTCATGTACTCCACGAGGGTGCTTACCATAAAGAATCTGGAAGGGACTGAGACCCGTGCTACGATTCAGTGAATCGTTGTAAGAAAACTCTGTCTGTGCTAGCACTCAGTCCCACATTCTAGAATTTTCTCCGACTAAGCTGTGTAACAAATTTCCTAGACTTCTGTTCACAACTTCTGTTTGCCCCTCAGTCTGCGTATGGTAAGCACAACTGTAGCTTAATTGGGTGTTCATTTTTTTCCACAAGGTACGCCAAAAATGTCCCGTGAACTTTACGTCTCTGTCTGATAGGATGGTTGTTGGTAACCCATGTAATCGGACAATCTCATTAAAAAACAAGTGGGCCACGTAAGTGGCATCAATAGTTTTCTGACAAGGTACAAAATGTGCCATTTTCGAGAAACGATCTACCACTACCATTACCGAATCATACCCTTTCTGTGTTTTTGGCAGTCCCAACACAAAATCTAAACTCACTAAATCCCAAGGTCTGCCTGGAATAGGCAATGGCGTATACAGTCCTGTGTTCTGGCTATGCCCTTTCGCAAGTTGACACACCTTACACTTAGCCATGAAACATTGTACGTCCCGTCGCATTCTTGGCCAAAAATAAAAGTGATTAAGTTGCTCCAAGGTCTTGTCAATACCAAAGTGTCCAGCCAATCCCCCACTGTGTTTTTCACGAATGATATTCTCCCTCATAGAACAGCTGGGGATACACAGTTGTCCTCCCTTGAAAATCAATTTCTCCTGTATGTTATAGTCCAACCAAGGACTATTCCCTCGTATTAAAGGATTTTGGCACGCCTCATGGGCTTCTCTGAAATCTGTGTCTGTCTTATAAAGATCCCGTAAATGTTCAAAGCCCAAAACCTGCACAGTGCTTTCCTGCAATAGTAAATCTTTTATGCTCAATGCGTCGGCTACCTTATTCGCTTGCCCGCTGATATGCTTCAGCACAAAATTAAAACTCTGTAAGTACTCCACCCATTTGGCATGTTTATGATTAAGTTTGTGTTTTTGCATTACATACTGTAATGCAGAATTATCTGAAAACAGCACGAACTCGTTCCCCAACAAATAATGCCGCCAGTGTCTTAGCGCCTGTACCACTGCGTAGAATTCCTTATCATATGAGGAGTACTTCTGCCTACTCTCATTCAGTTTTTCACTGAAAAATGCCACCGGTCTGTCCTCCTGACTGAGTACAGCCCCGATTGCTGTTCCACTAGCATCACAACGTACCTGAAATAATTTTTGAAAATATGGTAGCCTGAGAATCGGTCTTCCTGTTATTTTCCTTTTCAATAGTTGAAAGCTCTTTTCTGCTGGTTTTGTCCATCGAAAAGGTTGGCTAGCCTTTTTGATGGTCTCCAACATAGGAGCACAAATTCCGCTGAAATTTTTAATAAATTTCCTGTAAAAACTTGCTAATCCGTGGAAACTACATACCTCAAACAAATTCTTTGGTGACGGCCAATTTATGATTGCTGTCACTTTCTCCGGATCCATCTTTAATTCGTTCTCTGCTATCACAAATCCTAGATAAATTAACTCTCTCTGTAAAAACGTACATTTCTTCAGATTGATCAATAACTTGTTCTACTGTAGCTTCTCTAACACTTTACGCACATGCCGGAAGTGTTCTTCTCATGTCTTACTGAAAATAAGTATGTCGTGCAAATAAACAATTACAAATTTCCCAATATATTCCTTTAGCATCTCATTCATGAGTCTCATGAAGGTGCTGGGCACATTGCTCAACCCGAACGGCATGACCAGCCATTCATATAAGCCTTCATTGGTTTTAAAAGCTGTCTTCCACTCATCTCCTTCACGTATCCGAATCTGGTGATATCCACTTTTTAAATCTATCTTAGAAAAGTAATCCGCCCCACTCAGACAGTCCATCATATCATCCATACGCGGTAACGGAAATCTGTACCGTATGGTGATTTTATTGATGGCCCTGGAATTAGTGCACATCTGCCATTCTCCTCCCTTTTTGGGGGTGAGAACTATTGGTACAGCACATGGGCTCAAACTCTCCCTGATCAATCCTTTGTCCAATAGCTCCTGCACCTGTTTTCTGATTTCTTCATTATCCTTGGGGCTCATTCGATAAGCTGCCTTATTCGGTAAGCTAGCTCCTGGTATGAAATCAATGTGGTGACTAATGCTCCACTTGGGAGGTAACTTATCCGACAAGTCGTCCACTACTATATCTGTAAATTCTTCCAACATCTGCTGTATTTCTATAGGCAAATCTGTGATTTCTGTGTGTAACAAAACTGTCCTAGTCTTTCTCACTACAGCATAATTCATCTCACTGTTTTCAACTTGCTTCAAAAATTGTTTTCCGTTCATAAGCAACGCCTTTGGTTCATTTCCTTCAACTGCCTCTTTCTCCTCTCTGATAGGCACAAGGGTATGCTTAACCCCGTCTTTTTCAAACTTATAACAATTCAATACCCCATCATGTGTCACTTTTCTGTCATATTGCCAAGGTCTGCCCAACAAGATGTGGCACACATCCATTGGCATAATGTCACAAATAATTTTGTCTTTGTAACGTCTTATCTGAAATTCCACTTCACTCTGCTCATCCACCAACAACTGGTGTCCTTTCTGTAACCATGAAACTCGATATGGAGTGGGGTGTTTCAGACGTTTCAGTCCTAACTTCTCCACCATCTCGACTGACACCAAAGTGTCAGTACTTCCACTGTCAATTATCATTTTCATTTACCTTGCGATTTACAAACTGTTCTGAACAAAGCTTTCTGTTGCGTCTGTTCAATACTCTCATCAACTGGCTTCACCAACACCTTATGCAGCACTAAAGCTTCTCCTATTTCTGGGGCATTTTCTGCCTCTTGAGGAGGTGCTGCTGCTTCCTCTGGCTGCGCCACATATGCGCCTCGCTGTCCAGTTGAATCTATTTCCGGGCACTCAAAAGAGCGGTGCCCCCACTTGTGGCATCTGTAACACTAGTATCCAGTTCCCCTTCCATGGCCATTTCCTCTACCGCGCTGAAACAATCTGCCACCCCTCGTTCCATCTCCTTTTTCTGTTGTTCCCGAATTCCTCGAACTGCTGGCTTCTTCGCTGTTGCTGGCAGTCCGCCCCCTGCCATAGGACTGGCCTCTTCCTCTGTTAGACCCTCATCCTCTCCAGGCATTATGTCTTCAGTTAAGCTTTTCCTCTGCTTTAACTGCACTCTGATATGCCTCCTCCGTACTGTTGGGAGAAAGAATACTTATTTCGTCTAAAATCTCCATCCTCAGCCCATTCACTTATCTGGCTGTCCTCTCTGCTGTATCCTCTGTATATCCTGCTCGCAAGTTTACTCGGTAAAACTCCTCCGTATATTCTTTCACCGTCAGACCTCTCTGTCTCAAGTTCTGAACTTGCCTATGTAATGCAATTTGATAATCTCTTGGCAGAAATCTGCCCTTCAATTTAGCTACCATCCTTGCCCAAGTATTTATCGGAGGCTTGTTCAACCTCTTTCGCTCACTCTGGACATTGTCCCACCACAGGGTTGCGTGTCCTTTCAGCTTTGTTGCTGCAAACTTGACCCTACGGTCTTCACTAATTTCTTTGCATTCAAAGTACTTGTCCATCTCACTAATCTAATCTAATACTACATCAATCGATAAACTGCCATCATAGGTTGGTAATTCTGGTTTTGGTTTACTATTTTACAATAATACAGACTTCAATAACCTCACTTCTGGTGAGTCACCTTCAGCCCCATCTGCTGGAGCTTCCACTTCTTCGTCACTCACATCACCTAACTCTGGATCTCTCCTTCTGCCTGCCTCTACTACTTCCAATCGAGCAGTAAGAATTCTGAGTTCTTCCCTTAACGCCTCATCTGTCATTCTACGGGCACCTCTGCCTCGTCCTCATCTACCTATATCCATTTCTCCCAAATCTTTTCAACTCTAGCTACTCTGATACCACTCTGATGGGACCCAGCCCACTTGGCGTAACCCTTTGCACTTTTAAGGTTACACTTGGACGTTTACGTGGCGATTGTATTTCCCGCGTTCTGTAGCTGGTAACTTAGCATTAACTGCGGGTGTAAATGCGGCAGCCCTTCTGCCTTGGTAAACGATGTTACCCTAACCCTATGCGATTTCTCGATTGTTCTTTGTCATTGTTGTCGTTGGTTCTGAGGGTTTCGAGCTCTGCTTATGGAAGAATGTTGAGGGTGCTGTATCCTGTTTTTGTTGGCTCTGGATTACGATTTCATGGTTGTTGGTTGTATTTGTGCTTGTTTATGTTATGGGTGGAGGCCTTCTCTGTGCATTTGATTGTTTGTCCGCCTGCTTGCATCGACGTTGTTCAGCTCTGGGGTTTTCTCGCAATCTCTGGTAAGTTGTTTTCTCACTCTGTTACTCTGTTTCTGATAAATGAATTCGAGCTCTTTGTCCTGGTAGTGTTTACTGTAACTGTTGGTTGCTTGTAAAGAAGTCTGGTTCGAATTTAAGTTGTTACAACACTGGTATTCGGCTTTTGTTACCCCGTTCCTGCATGTACTGCTAGTCTTCTGGTACTTTGCTTTCGAATCTGGTTTGGTAGTGATTCTTGGGTTATGAATTTACTGGTAACACTGTGTTGTCCGTGGCTGAGCGTACAGGAACAATGGAAAAGTTCATTCGACCTCTGCTACAGGTAAATACTCTTTCTCTGATTCAATATTCGCGCTCTCCTTGTTCTGGGTCTAAACCAAGCTGCTCCTTTGGTCTCCAGTTTACTGTGGTGTCCTCTGGTTCGAATGTATGGCTCCTCCTCACGCGGTCTCTAGGTGAGGGTTTCTTCCCCTTTTCCCTTTATTTTTTTGTAATGCTGGTTTTTTTTTCTGTCAAGGGTTTCGTCCCTTCAGGTTCTGTTGAACTCCAAACTCACTCTCGCTTGTTTGGTTACAGGTCTTCTCTGGTGGCCTGGAGGGCGCACGTCTCTGTCTTCAAAAAGGTCCAATAGTGTGAATGTGGGTAGGCCTGTAACCTATATTGTCCTACTGTCTAGAGGTCTCTGTTCTGAATACGGTTCGGTTGTTGGTTTACTGTTTGAATCTGGTGGGATTCACGTCCGCCGTTGTCATTCTGGGATGAGTTCCTTGTGTCGGAATGTGACCTCAACAAATCCTTATCTCATACTCGTATTCAAACCCTAACGAGGGTTTTGTGTTTGTTGCTTGTCTGTGGTTGCTGAGCAAATTTTGGTCTTGTTTCGGCTGTATCAGTCTCTGTAATGTTTAAGGGAACTCGGCCCTGTCGGTTTCGACTGTGCAGTAATATTTCTGGACAATATAAATGTAAATCATTTTCTTATGAAAGGAAAAGGAATGTATTATTTGGTACCTGTAGCCTTCGCTTGTGGTTTTGTCACGTTGCTAGCATTTGACTCGTTTGCTGGACTCTTTACTTGTTTGCTGGTCTTGATTAACTGTGCGTAATCGTTCTTCTTCAACTATATCTCCGTGTGCTTGTTTGGTAAATGATTTCAAATATAATTCATACTCGTACAGCAGCCATGATACTATGTTTAGTTTACAGTAATGTAAAATTATGTTAATTAAGTATGAGAGATCAAATTAATAATTTAGGAAATAAGATAGATGGACAGTAATTCTCTGGTACTTTTGAATGCTTGATAATTCTGTTATTCAATTACTCAACTTGTTCTCTGCTTGACTAAAAAGACCCTTTCTTTACATGTATGTTTGGTTTTTATAGCCTCTGTCTTCAGTTACGGCTTGCAGTTTGTTTCTTTCTATTACAAAGACAGTTACATACCTCTATTCCTATTTGTAACCATAATTGTTTGAACATTTCAAGACTTGTAAAACAGTTAAGAGTTATTTTTCCTAATTACAGAAACTACCCTTAAATCGATAATGAAACTAACAGTAATCCTAACTGGAAAAAGTAAACCATCTAACTGTTGCTGACTTGTAAAATAAAGTAAAAAGAAAGATTATCTTCAGCAGAATTTGACAATGCAATTTCCCGCTTGTGAACCTGGTTGGAGTCTTTCTGCCTCGTCACTGTGAGCTGGATGCTCCTGCATCATTCCTCCAAAGCTTAAGGGAAACCTAAAAAGTTAAAATAAATACAAAATGTCTTTTCTAAAATATGTTAAAAACCTATAAATTCTAAAACATATAAAACAATATAGGTAAAGTGATGCAAGACCATTCAACTCAGAAGAGTCATTTTATTTTAGTAGACATAGGGGGGTCTTATGTTTTACAGAAGGTGGTTTCCTAAGTGTTAAAATTAATGTAATTACTTAGGCTTTTGAGTGATTTTAACGAGAATAGGAATTAATTTAAGTATTGTGAGGAATATTTGTAAATGTTCTCGAATGTTGGAGAATATGAGAGATTTAGGATAGTTGAAAGATTTGAGAACCAGTTGTAAATCTTAGATTAGGAGTTCATTTCATGATTTGTGGATTAAAGAGGATCCTTAGGGATAAAGAAGAGATTTTAGGATTTTGTTGAGAAGGTTATGGATCTAAACCAGAAATTGGTTATAGACTCCTTTTGTATAAATATAAGCCTAAAATGCATAAAAAGAGTTAGTCAAGTTACATAGTTAGTTGGTTAGCTAGTTAGAGGTTGTGAGTTAAAGGTTTGATTGTAAGCCTACAGGCAGTTAGGAAAACAACGTCCACTAATACAGAAGATCAGGCCAAGGAGAGAGTTCCTGCGTAAATACCTATTTATTAATACAAACAACTCGATTATGAGTTTATGTGTGTGTATGGAGTAATCTAGTTATAATCTATGTGTGAACTAGAGTAAATTCTATGTAACAAAGGTTGCAGGTGGAGTTTGAGAAGAACACAGTGAAGAAGTGATATGAAGGATCGTATTTGATCGCTTGAATCCATTCGAAGGATCATATTGGATCACTTGAATCCATTCGATGGATCACAGTCGAGATACAAGAGTGACTGTGTTAAGAGCATGCAGAGTTAAATCAAGAGGGAGTTGTGTTGCAGGGCAACTAAATATTGAAACCCTGGAAGAAACCTGAAACCACAGAAGAACACTGAAGAAATGACATGAAAATGAAGTAAAGGGAAGGATGAAGAAATGAGGTGACGATGCACAGGAGTCATTGGATCTAGGAGATCAAAGAACAAGGTTGAAGGTGATGGGCGATCAAGATTAAGTCACGCAGCATAAAGTAAAAGAAATGAATTGCGGAGATTAAACTTAAGTGTTAGCAGAAGAGGAATCCGGAGGAGCCCTTGAAACTGTCTGATGGGCGAAGATCTACTGTCATCCCATGCCAATAAGCGCGTGCAATAGTCAAGGAAGAAAGGTGGTTTTATCAGCGAAGCTGTTTAGCAGGTGAAGGAAAAGTAGTAAGTGATCTTTATAAATTCTAAGTGATTCCATTAATCAACTGACACGTAGCACTCAGTGGAGAGAGAAAGCCAATTTATCGGGTGGGTAAACATTGCGCAAGATTCCCGTCAGATATCATTGTTAACCATTGGATCAAATGGCTTTTGATCAATGGTGTAGGATCACCGTATTGTTTTGTTGATCGGGGGAGCCAACAACCATCGGATTGAATGGTAAGATCAACGGTGGAGGATGAACGCGAAAAAATGAGCCTCGGAAAATGTGTCAAGGTCGTGGAAAGGCGGAAAGGTAAAGCTTACATGTGTTTTATGTGTATTTCTATTATATGAAGGTTATAATAGAAATCAAGTGGATCAATGTATTTTGGGTTAAGTCAGGTGTAACCAAAGGAAATTGACCATGGTATGAGGTTTGGTAAATATGCACGGGGCATAAAGATTAACTAAAGTTTACGAGGGTGTATAAGATTCCATTGGAAAGATTTATTACAGTTTAAGGCTATGGATAGTAAAATAAAATGTTTCTACATGAGATTTAATTAAGGGGCCTTAAACCTTTATTTGTGAAGGTTTTCCCTATGGATCAAGTGATTAATTCCTGGGACCAGTGACATGCAATTTTATTTGCATAATGTGGGTATTGTCGGCTTAGGCTAGCATCATTTGGTATCAGAGCCGAATTGTGGTTGAAACAGTTAATATCATAATAGAATAAGGAAATTATGTGTTATGTTTTAAAAATGTATATGAAGGAAAGCAAAGATCAGGTTATTTGAATCTGTTAAGTAGAAGCCATGACATAAGATGAGAGTAAGTGATACTCTTAAGAAGAGATTGCAGAAGCATAAAGAAAACACAATGATGTTTGTTTTTTTGAGTAAAATGGAGATTTACTCAAATGTGAAGAGTGGATGGAGACTGCTTGTGAAATCATGCAGGTATTGTTTTATTTAACTCTAGTTTGAGTTTTGCAGGTTAAAGACAAAGTAAAGATTGATAGAAGCACACAGACAAGGAAAGTTGTATATGTTCTAAGGAACAAAGTGAATGAAAGACTAGATAAACAGGTGGAAGTGAACTTGAAGAATCCAACTAAAGGTTGGACAGAAAGAAAAAGAGTGTTCGTAGAAGGACGTTGAACAGTAAGCTTTTGAAAGTTGGAAATGACCTTTGGTTTAATTATCCTTGATATGCAGGTAACATTAATTAATGAAGCATCTCAGAAAGAAGATCACAGCATGAAGAGCAATGATAAGGGAATCCAGTAAAGGTTTCTGAGAGAGAGTGGTAGAACCTAGTATTTCAATTGTGTTTGAAATACCAGAGGACAGTTGTGTTCTCAAAAAGTGTAGATGAGTTGAAGTCTAGAGCCTAGAGTGCTCATATGGTTCCATAAGAGAGAACTAGAGAGATGCCAAAAGACTAAGCTCGGAGGAGAGAAGCTTAGTGAGGTATCATGTAGCAGGGAGGACTTGTTGTTGCAGAGACTTGTGCAGCTCATAGTGAGTAAGCGAGGAACTCATAGAGATGAAGGAAATTATGACTATTTATAGTCATAGAAGAGGTTCAAAGAAAAGCCACCAAGTCAAGAAAGAGAATGCCAAGGTAAATGGAAAGACAATGAGTCAAGAGGAAATTAACAAAGAGATTGCTGAGATGAAAGAACAACTCAATGTATTAAGGATGATACTTGAGGAAAACTAAAGACTAGGTTGGGTATTAAAGAAAAAGCCAGTGAAGTGGTCTAAGTTACAGAGAAGGCTACAATAGAAGCAAGTGAAGTGGCTAATGGAAGAACTTAGAGAAGCTGAGTTGGAAATGGAAGTGTACATTTGTGAACCAGAACAAGGCGAAGTTCTAGGTGAAGATGAGGACTTGAAGACTGAAACTTCAAGTAAGACCAAAAGGTCACATGATTTTAAATCTGATGATTTGTGTATGTTTTCAGGTGAAACATGTAAAGAAGGAAAATCTATTGATATTGTCATAAAGGAGGAAGAAGGCAAGCTGAATTTAAATTCTGTTCTGAAAGAAGAAGTGGAGAAGGATATCAAGCAACCGAGTGGAGGGCTTGAAGAGGCTGAAGAGTAGACCATCGAAATATTTTTGAGTAATGTAGAGGACTTGGAACATCAGAAAGACTTTAGTAAAACATTCATGTTTGAAGCTGATACAAGACCAGAACAATTTCTTGTGAAAGAAGGAGTTGAAATTCAGTCTGAAGAACTGATGTGTGAAGCAACAGTTGAGATCGTTGAACTCTTTAATTTTCAAATTGATAATTTAGGTATAAATGTAGGAGTCATAAGTAATGATGAAGTACTTATGAAATGTCATAGAGAACTTGAGTTGCTGGAGTATTTGCTGGGAAATTTAGAGTATGATAGTGTCATTGCAGAGGAAATAGTTCACTACAGTGGACAAGAGCAGAAAGACATCATTAGAGCAGATGATGTGGAGGGGAGACTAACTGATAGTCTTGAGAGTACATTAGAGAATTCTTTAAAGGTTGAATCAGCATACTAATGTGCTGATAGAAGAGGAGAAATCAGAGCAGCATATTGAAGTGTTGCCAAAGGAAGAAGAGGCACTAAGGTCTTATGTTTTTTATTTTAATAATTGTTTTTTGAGTGCATGTTTAGTTGTAGATGTTGGAGGAAATTTGGCACAGATGAGAAGCCAAGTAAACATGTTAGAAGAGGATTCTATGGAAGAATTTAATCCAAGGAACAGAGATGTTCAATTGCTGGAGAGAATGTTGGAAACTCAAGATTCAACGCAGAAAGAGATAATCATGAAAAAGGGTAAGGATGAAAGGGTGGTAGTAAGAATTTGACAACTTCAAAGAGAAGAACATAAGTTTGAAGAGTTAGTGAACAACAGCAACAACCTGAAACAAAGAGAAAGAGGTAGAAGTAAGTGGTAGAGTATGTACCAGCCCAAGGATGTGCTGGAAACAGAGATTGAAGAATTATGACAGTTCATGATGAAACAACCATATGGAGGAGATTGACAGCAGCAGGAAGCATGACCAATTAGAGTTTGAACCTGATTGACAAGATGAGGAATATGAAACAAAAGACAGGTGACATACAACAACAACAAAGGTGTAGAGCTTTCAGACAACTACAAACTAAATTTTGGGACCCTAGAGGTTTTCTATCAACATATGAAGACACATGATCAGGAGATCATGAATGTTTTCTACTTTGGGAGTCTAATGCATGAGCATTCAGCTCAGAAGAATCATTGTATTTTAGTAGACATAGGGGGATCTTTTGTTTTAGCGAAGTTGGTTTCCTAAGTGTTAAAATTAATGTAATTACTTAGGCTTTTGAGTGATTTTAACGAGAATAGGAATTAATTAAGTATTGTGAGGCATATTTGTAAATGTTATCGAATTTTGGAGAATATGAGAGATTTAGGATAGTTGAAAGATTTGAGAACCAGTTGTAAATCTTAGATTAGGAGTTGGTTTCATGATTTGTGGATTAAAGAGGATCCTTAGGGATAAATAAGAGATTTTAGGATTTTGTTGAGAAGGTTATGGATCTAGACCAGAAATTGGTTATAGACTCCTTTTGTATAAATGTAAGTCTAAAAGGCATAAAAAGAGTTAGTCAAGTTAGATAGTTAGCTGGTTAGCTAGTTAGAGGTTGTGAGTTAGAGGTTTGATTGTAATCCTACAAGCAGTTAGGAAAATAGAGGCCAGTGATACAAAAGATCAAGCCAAGGAGAGAGTTCCTATGTAAATACCTGTTTGGTAATACAAAAAACTTGATTATGAGTTTATGTGTGTGTATGGAGTAATTTAATTATAATTTGTGTGTGGACTAGAGTAAATTTTGTGTAACAGAGGTTGCCAGTGGAGTTTGATCAGAAAACAGAGAAGAAGTGATATGAAGGATCATATTGGATCCCTTGAATCCATTCGAAGGATCATAGTCGAGATTCAGGAGTGACTATGTTAAGGGAATGCAGAGTTAAATCAAGAGGGAGTTGTGTTGCAGGGCAACTAAATATTGAAACCTTGGAAGAAACCTGAAACTGCATAAGAACACTGAAGAAATGGCATAAAAATCAACTAAAGGGAAGGACGAAGAAATGAGGTGACGATGCAAAGGAGTCGTTGGATCTAGGAGATGAAAGAACGAGGTTGAAGGCGGTGGGCAATCAAGATTAAGTTTCACAACATAAAGTAAAAGAAATGAATGGCGAAGATTAAACTTAAGTGTTAGCGAAAGAGGAATCCAGAGGAGTCGTCACAGCCGTCTGATGGACAAAGATCTACGGTCATCGCACGCCAATAATATCGTGCAATAGTCAAGGAAGAAAAGGTGGTTTTATCAGCGAAGTTGTTTATCGGGTGAAGAAAAAGTGGTAAGTAGTCTTTAGAAATTCTAAGCGATTCCATTAATCAACTGACATGTAGCACTCGGTGGAGAGAGAAAACCACTTTATCAGGAGGGTAAACATTGCACAAGATTCCCGTCCGATATCATTGTTAACCGTTGGATCAATGGGTTTTGATCAATGATGGAGGATCACCGAATTGTTTTGTTGATCAGGGGAGCCAATAACCATTGGATTGAATGGTAAGATCAACAATGGAGGATGAACGCGAAAAATTGAGCCTCTGAAAATGTGTCAAGGCCGTGGAAAGGTGGAAAGATAAAGCTTACGTGTGTTTTATGTGTATTTCTATTATACAATGGTTATAATAGAAACCAAGTGGATTAATGTATTTTGGGTTAAGTCGGGTGTAACTAAAGGAAATTGACCATGATATAAGGTCTGGTCAATATGCGTGGGGCATAAAGATTAACTAAAGTTTACGAGGGTGTATAAGATTTCGCTGGAAAGCTTTGTTAAAGTTTAAGACTATGGATAGTCAAATAAAATGTTTCCACATGAGATTTAATTAAGGGGCCTTAAACATTTATTTGTGAAGGTTTTCACCATGGATCAGGTGATTAATTCCTGGGACCAGTGACATGCAATTTTATTTGCATAATGTGGGTATTGTCGACTTAGGCTGGCATCGTTTGGTATCGAAGCCGAATTGTGGTTGAAACAATTGATATCAGAACATAATAAGAAAATTTTGTGTTATGTTTTAAAAATGTATATGAAGGAAAGGGAAGATCAGGTTATTTGAATCTGATAAGTATAAGGCATGATGTAAGATGAGAGTAAGTGATACTCTTAAGAAGATATTGTAGAAGCATAAAGAAAACACAATGATGTTTGTTTTCTTGAGTAAATTGGAGATTTACTCAAATGTGAAGAGTGGATGGAGATTGCTTGTGAAATCATGCAGGTATTGTTTTATTTAACTCTTATTTGAGTTTTGCAGGTTAAAGACAGAGTAAATATTGATAGAAGCAAATAGACAAGGAAAGTTGTACATGTTCTAAAGAACAAAGTGAATGAAAGATTAGATAAACAGGTGGAAGTGAACCTGGAGAATCCAACTAAAGGTTGGAAAGAAAGGACAAGAGTGTTCTTAGAAGGAAGCTGAACAATAAGCTTTTGAAAGCTGGAAATGACCTTTGGTTTAATTATCATTGATATGTAGGTAATAGTAATTAATGAAGCATCTCAAAAAGAAGATCACAACAGAAAAGCAGTGATAAAGGAAGCCAATAAAGGTTTCTAAGAGAGAGTGACAAAACCTAGTATTTCAATTGTGTTTGAAATATCAAAGGATAGTTGTGTTCTCAAAAAGTTTAGATGAGTTGAAGTCTAGAGCCTAGAGTGCTCATATGGTTCCAGAAGAGAGAACCAGAGAGATGCCAAAAGACTGAGCTCAGAGGAGAGAATCTTAGTGAGGTATCATGCAACAGGGAGGACTTGTTGTTGCAGAGACTTGTGCAGCTCATAGTGAGTGAGTGAGGAACTCATAGAGATGGAGGAAAATATGACTACTGATAGTCATAGTATAGGTTCAAAGAAAAGCCACCAAGTGAAGAAAGAAAATTCCAAGGTAAATGGCAAAAGAATGAGCCAAGAGGAAATTGACAATGAGATTTCTTAGATGAAAGAACAACTCAATGTATTAAGGATGATACTTGAGGAAAACCAAAGACTAGGTTGGATATTAAAGAAAAAGCTAGTGAAGTGGTCTAAGTTACAAAGAAGGCTCAACAAAATCAAGTGAAGTGGCTGATGGAAGAACTTAGAGAAGCTAAGTTGGAAATGGAAGTGTCCATTTGTGAACTAGAACAAGGTGAAGTTCTAGGTGAAGATGAGGAATTGAAGGCTGAAACTTCAAGTAAGACCAAAAGGTCACATGATTTTAAATCTGATGATTTGTGTATGTTTGCAGGTGAATCATGTAAAGAAGGAAAATTTATTGATATTTTCATAAAGGAGGAAGAAGAAAGGAAGAATCTAAATTATGTTTTGAAAGAAGAAGTGGAGAAGGATATCAAGCAACCAAGTGGAGGGCTTGAAGAGGCTGAAGAGAAGACCATCGAAATATTTTTGAGTCATGTAGAGGACTTGGAACATCAGAAAGAATTTAGTAAAACATTCATGTTTGAAGCTGATACAAGACCAGAATAATTTCTTATGAAAGGAGGAGTTGAAATTTAGTCTGAAGAACTAATATGTGAAGAAACAGTTGAGACTGTTGAACTCTTTAATTTTCAAATCGATAATTTAAGTATAAATGCAAGAGTCATAAGTAATGATGAAGTACTTATGAAATGTCATAGAGAACTTGAGTTGTTGGAGTATTTGCTGGGAAATTCAGAGTATGACAGTGTGATTTCAAAGGAAGGAGTTCACTGTAGTGGATAAGAGCAGAAAGACATCATTAAAGCATATGATGTGGAGGGGAGACTAACTGATAGTCTTGAGAGTACATTAGAGAATTATTTAGAGAATTCTTTAAAGAGGTTGAATCAACATACTAATGTGTTGATAGAAGAGGAGAAATCAGAGCAACATACTGAAGTGTTTCCAAAGGAAGAAGAGGCACTGAGGCCTTATGTTTTTTATTTTAATAATTGTTTTTTGAATGCAGGTTTAGTTGCAGATGCTGTAGGAAATTTGGCACAGATGAGCAACCAAGTAAAGATGGTAGAAAAGGATTCTGTGGAAGAATTTAATACATGGAACAAAGATGTTCAATTGTTGGAGAGAATGTTGGAAAGTCAGGATTCATCACAGATTGAGATAATCATGAAAGAGGGTAAGGATGAAAGGGCGACAGTAACAATTTGACAACTTCAAAGAGAAGAACAACAGTTTGAAGAGTTAGTGAACAACTGCAACAACCTGAAACAAAGAGAAAGAGGTAGAAGTAAGTGGCAGAGTATGTACCAGCCCAAGGATGTGCTAGAAACATAGATTGGAGAATTATGGCAGTTCATGATGAAACAGTCCATATGGAGGAGATTGACAGCAGCAGGAAGCATGATCAATCAGAGTTTGAACCCGATTGACAAGATGAGGAAGATGAAACAAAAGACAACAGACATACAACAGCAGCAAAGGTACAGAGCTTTCAGACAACTACAAACTAAATTTTGGGACCCTGAAGATTTTTTATTAACATATGAAGACACGTGATAAGGAGATCATGAATGTTTTCTACTTTGGGAGTCTGATGTAGGAGAATTCAACTCAGAAGAGTCATTGTATTTTAGTAGACATAGGGGGGTCTTGTGTTTTAAGGAATTTGGTTTCCTAAGTGTTAAAATGAATGTAATTACTTAGGCTTTTGAGTGATTTTAACGAGAATAGGAATTAATTAAGTATTGTGAGGCATATTTGTAAATTTTCTCGAATGTTGGAGAATATGAGAGATTTAGGATAGTTGAAAGATTTGAGAACCAGTTGTAAATCTTAGATTAGGAGTTGGTTTCATGATTTGTGGATTAAAGAGGATCCTTAGGGATAAAGAAGAGATTTTAGAATTTTGTTGGGAAGGTTATAGATCTAAACTAGAAATTGGTTATAGACTCCTTTTGTATAAATGTAAGCCTAAAAGGAATAAAAAGAGTTAGTCAAGTTAGATAGTTAGCTAGTTAGAGGTTGTGAGTTACAGATTTGATTGTAAGCCTATGAGCAGTTAGGAAAACAGAGGCCACTGATACAAAAGAAAAGGCCAAGGAGAGAGTTCCTATGTAAATACCTATTTATTAATATGAACAACTCAATTCTAAGTTTATGTGTGTGTATGGAGTAATTTAGTTATAATCTGTGTGTGGACTAGAGTAAATTTTGTGTAACAGAGGTTGCAGGTGGAGTTTGAGCAGAACATAGAGAAGAAGTGATATGAAGGATCATATTGGATCACTTGAATCCATTTGAAGGATCACAATCGAGATTCAGGATTGGCTGTGTTAAAAGCATGCAGAGTTAAATCAAGAGGGAGTTGTGTTGCAGGGCAACTAAATATTGAAACCCTGGAAGAAACCTAAAACCATAGAAGAACACTGAAGAAATGGCATAAAAACGAAGTAAAGGGAAGGACGAAGAAATGAGGTGATGATGCATAGGAGTCGTTGGATCTAGGAGATGAAAGAACGAGGTTGAAGGCAATGGGTGATCAAGATTAAGTCGTGCAACATAAAGTAAAAGAAATGAACAACGAAGATTAAACTTAAGTTTTAGCAGAAGAGGAATCCAGAGGAGCCGACACAGCCGTTTGATGGATGAAGATCTACGGTCATCATGCGCCAATAAGCTCATGTGATAGTCAAGGAAAAAAGGTAGTTTTATCAGCGAAGTTGTTTATCGGTTGAAGAAAAAGTGGTAAGCGATTTTTAGAAATTCTAAGTGATTCCATTAATCAACTGACACATAGCACTTGGTGGAGAGAGAAAACCACTTTATCGGGTGGGTAAACATTGCGCAAGATTCCTGTCCAATATCGTTGTTAATTGTTGGATCAAATGGGTTCTGATCAATGGTGGAGGATCATCGAATTGTTTTGTTGATCAGGGGAGCCAACAACCATTGGATTGAATGGTAAGATCAACGGTGGAGATGAACGAGAAAAATGAGTCGGGGAAAATGTTTCGAGGTCGTGGAAAGGTGGAAAGGTAAAGCTTACGTGTGTTTTATGTGTATTTCTATTATACGAGGGTTATAATAGCAATCAAGTGGATTAATGTATTTTGGGTTAAGTTAGGTGTAACTAAAGGAAATTGACCATGGTATGAGGTGTGGTCAATATGTATGAGGCATAAAGATTAACTAAAGTGTACGAGGGTGTATAAGATTCCGCTGGAAAGCTTTATTAACGTTTAAGACTATGGATAGTCAAATAAAATGTTTCCACATGAGATTTAATTAAGGGGCCTTAAACCTTTATTTGTGAATGTTTTCACCATGGATCAGGTGATTAATTCCTGGGACCAGTGATATGCAATTTTATTTGTATAATGTGGGTATTTTCGGCTTAGGCTGGCATCATAAAGCTACAAGCAAAAGACTTAATAGTGTAAGTCCCTAATGTCAAGTTCTTCGATCTTGACTTTCTTTAAGTCTCCTTCTTCAGCAAAGTTGGCTTGATCTCTTCCTCTCTTCTTATTCCTTGGATTCTTGAGACAGTCACTCTTGTAGTGACCTTTCTTATGACATTGATAGCACTTTATCTTTGATATGTCAACTTTCTTCTTAGGTTCCTTCGATCTCTTTCCTTTATGATGAGAAAAATAAGCATGTGATACTCCTTCAGGATTGGCAACCATTGAGATCCTTAATTCTTCTTGACTACATTTGGTCCATAATTCTTCAAAGGTGGGAGCTACCTTCCAACTGTTAAGACCTGAAGCAAATGCACCCCAAGAGGGTGGCAATCCTGATATAGCAGTGATCACCAATTCTTCGTTTGCAACAATCTCGTCGATGGCTAAAAGGTCATCCCTAAGTCTAGTTATCTTCACAATGAAGGTTGTCGTAGTATCTTCTTTTGTTATCTTTGTATTCCTCAGCTCATTCTTCAAACTTGCTACTTGACCAATGTTCTTAATAGTGAACAACTTTGACAAAGTTCCATACATCTCTTGAGCATGATCAATGTTAGCTATGAATGGGCCAAGATTTTCATTTATCCCTTCTACCATCAGAGTCATAGCCACCAATTCTATATCTCTGAAATTTACTTTGTCGACATCACTAGCTTCTTCTGTGGGTTTTTTTACATTTCCTTTCACTAAGTCCAACACCTTGTTCTTCTAGAGAATTAGGTCAATCCTCTTCTTCCAGGATCTGAAGTTTGATGCTCCTTCAAGTTTGTTTTCACCCTTGATTGAGTTAGACATATTCCTTGAATATAATAGACTCCTTCCCTAAGATAGTGCCTATGAATGGATCTGCGTTTTTTTTTCTTTCTTCACCAAACCGCCGATACCATGTTGGAAAATCAGAAAGGCGGTAAATATTTTCTTGATCTTGATAATTACTTGTGATGTTTATTATTATTATAATTCTTTATATCTTCTTTCTTTAGTTCATTAAACAATTACCAAAAGTAGCAACACATAAAACAATGAACAAAAGATGTAGGCACATGTTAGGGAAAACCCCCCCTCAAGGGGAAAACCCAGTCAAAGTAGTTCATCCTTTCAATAGTATTATTTAAGACTCTTCACCCTAGACCAAGACCAGACCTTCCCTTAATACCAAGTCAACCTCCAGAAGATTGACCTCTACCCAACAACTTCGACTATGTAGCAACTTGCAGTAGCTAACAACTTCTGACAATAGTCCAACTTGGAAGACTTCGATCTCCCAATCCAAAGTACAAAACCAAGAGAGACTTCCACCAAAATTTTGATTTTCCTTGACTCCTAAAACTCACCCAAACTCGCATTCACTTCGGCTTCCCGACAACAGACTTTCCTAGCTACCCACTTTGCACTTTTGCCCAGTAGAGAGAATTCAAACTTGATGAAAAGTGATGCTCCAAATGAATTCAATGTCCTTCCCTTTATAGGCTGCTTTTGGGTGGAATAGGGTCTTAGACCGACTTGATCTTCCCTTAGGCCAACATGGTGTGGAGGTTCCATAATTCATATTTGACTCAATACTAAACCTTTTTACATGATTCAAAAAGCCCAAGAAGAGTCTCTTTAAATGTACAATAATTCTATTGACTCAGAATAAATCCTAGAAGTCCTTGATGGGGATTTTTACCTAAAATATGGTGACCCAAGCTTGAAACCCATGCTTTAATAAGTCACAATAATAATTATAATTATAATTATAATTTTCTTTACTCTTTTGACAAGTACATTACATAATGACTCAAGTACATTATTGAAGACCAAACATAGTTACTTTTTCCAACAACTACAGTGTATGTTATGGTTCTTCTTTATCTCAATATTGAAAGTAATCCTAGAATAATATATATAGACCATGGATAACATGTTTCCATTTCTATCTCTATCTATATTAATATTTGTATTTTATTTCTATCAAGTTATATGGTTAATTCTATTTCTATTCCATGATATGGATGGATCGTTGAGATGACAATGCGCTCTAAAGCTAATATCTTTCTATTTCAATTTTTAATGTGTAAATATTGATTAAAAAATATAAATATAAATTCAGATAGACATGTACACAATCAAAGCATTATAAATTAACATGTACACTAAAATCAACAATTATGTATAGGCATATTGAATAGAAATATAAATTTGTATATACACTAAAATTAATGCATTAAAAATTGAAATTGAAATAAAAATTGACATGTACACTAAAATCGACACATCTAAAAATTGGCAGGTACATTAACATCAATGTGTTATAAATTGAATTATAAATAAAGTTGATATTGAATAGAAATTAGCATTGAAATTGAAGTTAACATTGAATAAAAATTGAAATTGAGATAGATTAAAAACAATACATAAGAAATTGGTATGTACACCAGAATCAATACATTAGAATTTTAATAGAAATTGATATTGAAATTGAATAAAAAATGACGATAAATAGAAATTAAAATTGACATGTACAATAAATCAACAATATTCATATATTATATATATATATAAATATAATATATATATATATATATATATATATATATATATATCACCAAATCATACATTAGAATTTTAATAGAAATTGATTATTGAAATTGAATAAAAAATGATGATAAATAGAAATTAAAATTGACATGTACACAGAAGTCAATGCACCCAAAGTGACATGTACAGTGAAATCAAAATAACATGTATGTATATGGAATAGAAATAAAAATTGACATGTAACACTAAATCAACAAAATATATCTATATATATATATATATATATATATAATATATATATATATATATATATATATAATATATATATATATATTTCAAATAGAAATTGATATTGAAATTGAATAGAAAATGACAACAAATAGAAATTAATAAATCGACATGTACATAGAAGTCAATGCACCAAAACGTGACATGTACAGTGAAATCAATAATTATGTATGTATAGAAATAAAAATTGACATGTACACTAAAATCAACAAAATATATATATATATTGCTTTTTTAATGTATACTTTTCAGCATTTAACATAGTTACTTTATTTCCATTTGATTTATTCCTTGTGTAACTTTTGAAGTATACTTCTAAATAACACTCTCAACAAACCGATTTAAATTAATAAGATTTACCTCAAATTTATGCATATACATAATTTTGATCCTCTACAAATTGTGTCACTATTCTAAAACTAAAGAAGATAGATTGACATTGATCCTATACTTTCAACTGAGTTAAGTGTGTAAATTTTAAATGATCAAAGTAATATTAAATTTCAAATAATTAGAGTAATATGAAATATATACATATACATATGTAGATCATTTGCACTTTTTGTGTGATCTCCCGATGATTGAAACTAACCTAAATCCATCTTAAGTCCAAATATAACATGCATTGAGAGGAATCAAATCTCTTGAGGTGCAATTCTTTCATCAAATTTTGCACTAAAAAAGTGGGCATCAAGAAATTTCATCCTCTCAACACTTCATAAATCCGAGATTAAAATGAATCGAGAATGATAAAAAGCATATCCTACTCACTATTCAACCAAACATATATACAATTCAATTTTATATTTACTTTTCATATACATAAAATGAACACTTTCTTTGCACTAAATTTTGGTGAAGATAGTCATTTTAATTAGAAAAGGAAAAACCTTTCCATTATTTTAAAAATAAATACTATTTGCATAAACAAATTTCTTTCCTTTATGTCTTTAATAATGATTAAAGTGTCCAATAAAAATGGTAACATTTCATAAACTTTTACAAATTTTACTTCTAAAAAATTTAAACAACATTACAATATAAATATTATTTATTAACATATATTTACATTTATATAACAATAATAAACACCAAATAAAATTTATGTTATCTCTTAATTTATCAAGAAAAATAACAATTGACCTCTAATTAACAAAAACGTTAAAGATTATATTTTCTAACATCAGTTAAAATCTCAAATTGAAACAAATTTTAATAATTTTTAAATAAAAATAAAATTATAATATAATAATATAAAATTAAACATTAATGAAATAAAATCAAAAAAAACCACAATAATAAATTTATTAAATAATGTAAAAAAAAAATTAACCATATTTCAAAATAAATTTAATTTAAAAACGATTTACCAAGTGTCTAAAAGGATCAAATTTATCAAAATGCAAACTTTTTTAGAGCAAAAAATTTGAGAAAATGTTGCACCCCAAAGAATTTGATTTCTCTCAAATTTAATAGATCCTTAATTAAGATGGACTATTAGGTTGTAAATAAGAAAATTTAATGTTTATAACTTCGCTCTTTTGTATATAAAGTATTTTCATTTTTTATTTAGTAATTTTGATGAAATACCCCACTAAATATTTTTGGTAGCAGAGGAAAAAGAGTTTAGATATATCTCAAAATAAGTATAACTCTTTTTTATATTTAATTAAAAATAATATAAAATAAAAATAAAATAAATATTTTGATTGAGAAAAAGTTACAAGTTTGGGTATGTGGATTGATAAGTTATGATATTCATACATAATATTGTAACAAAGTCAATCTATATGTTAATAATATAGTGGAGATGAATATCCATGGTTAAAAATCACGTTATATTGTAAGTATTAAATTATCATGTGCTTATCAACTATTTTTATTTTTTTTAAGTTTGGTAAGACTACATCTTCATCATGTCCAACTTCACAAAGCCAATTTACATGCTAATAATATAGTGGACGTGAATATCTATGGTTAAAAATCTTGTTATAAATTATGTATTAAGTTATTATGTGCTTATTACCTAATTTTTTTTTTGTAAGTTTGGTAGGATTACATCTTCATCATGTCCAACTTCTCACCCCGATTAAAGGGATAGCACAAAATTTGAACCCAAGACTTTAACTTTGGTGAGAATTCATTATAAAATTATTATTTTAATTTATATGATAAAATGGGTCTTAATTTATAGCGATTATTTATAAATTATATATTTTAATGTGATGTGTATACTATGATTTTTGCAGTAGCACAAAATTTGAACTCAATACTTCCATTTTGGTGAGACTTCATTATAGAATTATTATTTTAATTTATATGGTAAAATGGTTTTCTTTTTTTTTTGTTCAGAAAAATGAGGTGGGGTAGGGTAAGTCACTCTTTAGAAGCTTTATTAACCCAGATCACAATTTTTACATTATATATAGAGTCAAGATGAGTTACAATAGCTGCACAACAGAGCCAACAACATGTATCATGGGTCGAACTCGGGTGGCGAGGCTAATGGTGGGGAGGCTAATAACCAACCGTCCCATCCACGCGGGATAAATTTATAGCTACTTTTTATTAATTATATATTTTAATGTGATATGTATATTATGATTTTTGTGGTAGCACAAGATTTGAACTCAAGACTTCCAGTTTGGTGAGACTTCATTATAGAATTATTATTTTAATTTATATGGTAAAATGGATCTTAATTTATCGCTACTATTTATAAATTATGTATTTTAATGTGATATATATATTATGATTTTTGGGGTAGCACAATTTGAACCCAAGACTTCTAGTTTGGTGAGACTTGATTATAGAATTATTATTTTAATTTATATGGTAAATGGATCTTATTTATAGCTACTATTTAAAAAATATATTTTTAATGTGATATGTTATTAAAAATTTTTTATCTAAAAAATAAATCGAAGTTTATCTTGTCCCCACGAGAAACAACACTAGAGGGTCGAAACGTGACAAAACTCGTAATGTGATTTTTAAAAACCAAAAAAAAAAGTTTTATATAAATATAGCAATATATATATATATATATATATATATATATATATATATATTACTTCTTTATTATTAATTTAAGTTAACATTTAAATATTTACAAATCATACTCGACTCTATATTACTTTTAACATTTTTTTTTAAGTAAACCCACATATAAATTTTTACAAATATTTACACTAAAATACCTCTGAACCCAAAAATGAATTTAGAACAGTATTAAACCAATGATAATGATAGAAAATAATGTGATGCATTAAATTTCCCTAACTCAAATAGCAAAATTCCTTGTTGGCTTACTCCTCCATAGTACACAACATTTATTTACCATCTTGATAAGTTATGATATTCACACATAATATTGTAACAAAGCCAATTTACATGATAATAATATAGTGGAGATGAATATCCATGGTTAAAAATTGTGTTATATTGTAAGTATTAAGTTATCATGTGCTTATCAACTAATTTTATTTTTTGTTGTAAGTTTGGTAGGATTACATCTTCATCATGCCCAACTTCACAAAGCCAATTTACATGCTAATAATATAGTGGAGGTGAATATCTATGGTTAAAAATCGTGTTCTATTGTAAGTATTAAGTTATTATGTGCTTATTAACTATTTATTTTTTGTAAGTTTGGTAGGATTACATCTTCATCATGTCCATCTTCTCACCTTGATCTAGGGGGTAGCACAAGATTTGAACCCAAGGCTTCTAGTTTGGTGAGTGATGGGTCCAGTGCTTGTCACACTTACCAACGTTAATAAAAGATTATAAATTGATTTTAAATGATGAGCAGTTTGATTAAATGAAAGATTTTGTTCATTTGGCAGTGGATTACAATGATTTAATACTTGGTTGTTTCCCGGTACTTATGACTTGTACCTACACTGTTGGTTCTTGGACAAGTGTCCACTCCTCGAAGGTATCACTCCCGCTTTGGTAATAGTTCCACAAACCCTATCTCCCAGTCATTTTGATCATCAAGCTGTTGAGGTTGAGGGTTTCACGGTATGGTCCTTCTGTGCGATTTTCACTATAAAGCTTTATGCTGCTCCTGGTATTTTGGTCCGGCTTTCGACTTGGAAACTTATTCGGCTTAACCGTCTAGTAAGGGACTCTTGTTAACACTGGTCTTCCTTTGCTTGTTTCTCCGCTTGGTGCTTAATCTCTCTACTAAGTTATGGACAATAGCTTACTTGAAAATATTTAGTGATTTTTCTGTGTACAAGGTTATTGTCGGTTGTTTTGCTGGACTTATGCGACTATTCTTGTATTGGCTTCTTCTGTTCAACTGTTCTTTGAGCTCTCTGGTCACATTACTCTGTTTCTTAGACAAGTTGTGTTCTCAGGGTCTTCGGCTTTGGTTTCTTCTACAATGACAAGCTAAGGCTTCGTTCTCTGATATCATTCCTTTCTCCTCTTCATGCCTTTGTCTAACCCACTTGCTCCTTTGTGAGTAGAGTGACCCTCGATGACTGCAACGCAGGTGCCCTGTTTCTGCAATGTAAGTTCGAAACCCTTGTCTTGGTATTTTGTTTTTCCATCTCTTCTTTCTTTGTCACAGGATGCTTACACTTGCTGTTGGTTTCTGTCATTGCAGGTGGGTTTGTTCTGGAGGGTTTCGGCTCCAGCGTCTTGGTGTGCTGGCTAGACCCAGGTAGGGTCGCTCCTTGTCATTCTTGTCACTTGTTTTATTTCCATTGTTGGCTAGGGTTACAGTAGTTGGTTGTGGAGACTTTTGACTGTCCGTCAGTATAGAGTCGAGCTCTGTTAGGCTTGCATTATTTCATTTATGGGTAGTTGATGTAGTTTGTTTTTCGGCTAGGGTTTCTAAACCTGTCTACTATGACAGAGTCATTGAAACTTGTACAACGTTATTCGCATGGACAATATGTATATTGAACAGAGATTTTGTGACTGTATGTATTTAGAACAGAGGTTCTGTGATTAATTTCTGAATAAAACAAAGAGGGTTTATTCTTCAGAAATACATGTGCGATTTGTCTATCTTTACTGCTCGAAATGTATGCGACTTGTCTCGGTCGTTGCTACTCGAAATGTATGCAAGTTGTCTCTGTCTTTACCGCTCGAAATGTCTAAAACTTCCAGGAACCCTTTACGTTCTTTTGATTGATAATTTCTGGAATCATGTGACCTCATTTCTGTAATGTCCTCCATAGTTATGTTTGCAAGCTGGCTTTGCTGATTTATCAACCTGTGTTGGTCAATACAAATAGAACAATGTATGTCGAATCTCTTACAATTGCATTCTGTCTCTTTTTCAATAATTGTCTGGAAATTATTTCTCCTAACTGTTGTTGGTTACATTCTGTTGGTTACATTTTTAGTTCAAAAACTGTTTATTTCCCTATGCTACAATCTGTAAAAGCTGACATGAAAATAAAAATAATTACTTGCAACAGTTTGACTAATTAATCCTCTACCTTCCTAAATATTGTTTCCTTACAAAATTAAAATAACAAAAAAAAAAAAACAACTACAGAGTTCACTTCGCAATTTCCTGCTCAGTCCTCTCAGAGACCAAACAACCTTTTGTCATGTTGACTCGTCAGCTAGATGCTCCTGCATCAGGCTTCTAGGGTAATAAAAAGTCATGGATTTGTTCCATGAGCTCCTCCACAGAATAACCTGCCTTATGTATCTGCGCCGCATCGAGCCACGAACTGTCCTCAATTAGACGATTCTTCCACTTGACAAGGTATCACAGATACTCCTTCCTGCGAGTCCTCTTGGCCACCTGTGTGTCAAGAATCTTCTCGATCTCATGGGGTTAAGCTGAAGGCGTTTGCCTCATCCAAGAACTGCCTCCAACTTGGGTGTCCCGTTCTGGCCGTACCACACTGTCATCTTCCGGGTTGGCAGTATATGGGAACAGGTTCGCCACGTTGAAAATAGGTGATATGCCTATATCTGGTGGCAGCTGTATTTTACAGGGACCAATCTTCTTAAGTTTCAGCTTGTTGTATGCGCCCTTAGGAAACCGTTCTTTGCATAAGTGTGCAAGGACTTCATCCCCTATATTGAATTGTACTTCTCGTCGCTTTAAATCTGCCTGTTGTTTGTATTTTGGAATGTTGTCCTGCAACTTTGATTTCACCTGTTCGTTTAGTTCATTCATCGCTTCACCAAAATCTTCCCCATCAACACTTCTCTTATCCAACTTTCCCAGATCCCACAACTCATGTACTCTGCAAGGATGCATGTCGTACACGATCTGAAATGGACTGTGTCCGATGCTACGGTTCGGTGAATCATTATAAGCGAATTCTGCTTGAGCGAGTGCACGATCGCATAACCGTGAATTTTCCCTAGTCAAGCACCGTAACAAGTTCCACAAACTCCTGTTCACCACTTCCATTTGCCCGTTAGTTTGCGGACGATACGCTGAGCTGAAGTTCAATTGTGTGTCCAATTTCTTCCACATGGTGCGCCAAAAGTGTCCCATGAATTTTGCATCCCTGTCAGAAATAATAGATCTGGGTAGGCCGTGTAATCTAACAGTCTCTGTGAAAAACAGGTGAGCTACGTGAGTGACATCACTAGTTTTTCGACAAGGGATGAAATGCGCCATTTTTGAAAACTTGTCTACCACCACCATCACCGAGTCATAACCTCACTACGTTCTAGGAAGTCCTAAGACAAAGTCAATGCTGACTGAGTCCCATGGTCTACTTGGAATAGGCAATGGTGTGTAAAGTTTGGTGTCTTGACTATGTCCTTTCGCCAATTGGCAAACTTTACACCTACTCACATATCACTGCACATCCCTTCGCATTCTTGGCCAGTAATAGAAGTGTCCGAGCTGATCTAAAGTTTTGTCTATGCCGAAATGTCCAGCTAGACCTCCACTATGCTTCTCCCGAATAATATTTTCTCTCATCAAACAATCAAGAATACATAATTGTCCCCCTTTAAACAGTAGCTCCTCCTACAAGTTGTAGTCCAACCATGGACTATTGCTCCTCAGCAAGGGATTTTGACAGGCTTCATAAGCCTCTTTGAAATCCATGTCAATCTGATACAAGTATTTCAAATGCTCGAAACCCAGCACTTGTATCGTACTTTCCTGTAAGAGCAAGGCTCTTTTGCTCAACGCATCTACCACCTTGTTGGCCTGTCCACTGATGTGTTTCAACACAAAGGTGAAACTCTGCAAATACTCAACCCATTTGGCATGCTTGTGGTTCAATTTATGTTGTTGCATCACATATTGCAGCGCTGAATTAACAAAAAATAACACAAAATCACTCCCCAACAGATAGTGTCTCCAATGCTTCAGTGCTTGGACGACAACATAGAATTCCTTGTCATAGGATGAATACTTCTACTTGCTTTCGTTCAACTTCTTGCTAAAAAATGCAACAGGTTTGTCTTCTTAGCTGAGTACAGTGCCAATAGTTGTACCGCTTGCATCGCAGCGAACCTGGAAAAGCTTATTAAAATCTGGTAACCTTAAAATTGGCCTTTCTATAATTTTCTTCTTTAGGAGCTGAAAGCTTTCGTCTGTTGCCTTGGTCCAACAAAAAGGTTGATTGGCCTTTTTAATAGTGTCCAACATAGGTGCACAAATTTCACTGGAATTTCTTATAAATTTGCGATAAAAACTCGCCAACCCATGAAAACTACGTACCTCGAACAAGCTTTTCGGAGATGGCCAGTTAATGATTGCTACAATCTTTTCTGGGTCCATCTTCAACTCGTTTTCTGCAATTACAAAACCCAGATAAACTAGTTCTCTTTGTAGGAAAGTACATTTTTTCAAATTTATTAGCAGTTTATTCTGCTGCAATTTCTCCAGCACTCTTTGAACATGTCGAAGGTGCTCCTCCTTAGGCCTGCTGAAAATTAATATGTCATCAAGGTACACTATCACAAACTTACCGATGAACTCTTTCAACATTTCGTTCATCAATCGCATAAAAGTACCAGGGGCGTTACTCAAACTGAACGGCATGACTAGCCACTCGTACAACCCTTCATCAGTGTTGAAGGTCATCTTCCACTCATCTCCTTCCCTGATCCGGATCTGATGATAGCCACTCTTTAAATCAATCTCCATGAAGTATGTTGCCCCACTTAGGCAGTCCATCATATTGTCCATCCGTGGTAGTGGGAGTCTATACCTATTGGTGATTTTATTGATGGCCCGTGAATCTGTGCACATCCGCCATTCTCCTCCTTTCTTGAGAGCGAGAACTGTTGGTACTGCACAAGGGCTCAAGCTTTCCCTTATCAACCCTTTATCTAGCAACTCTTGCACCTCTTTCCTGATCTCCTCATTATCTTTGGGGCTCATCCGATATGTTGCCTTATTTGGTAAGCTTGCTCTGGGTATAAAGTCAATATGATGACTGATGCTTCTTTCGGGAGGAAACTTGTCTGGCAAATCGTCAACTACAATATCACTAAACTCCTGTAGCATCTCTTGAATTTCTGCAGGCAAATCAGACATTTCTGTGTGCAACAACATTGTCTTTGCCCTCCTCACAACAGCATAGTTCACTTCACTTTCCTTGATCTGTTTCACAAACTGTTTTCCACCTATTAGCAATGCTTTTGTCCTGCTTGCTTCTGTTGTCTCCTCTTCCTTGATGGGTACAAGCGTATGCTTGATCCCATCTTTAATAAAATTGTAGCAGTTTGTTTTCCCATCGTGTACTACCTTCCGATCATATTGCCATGGTCTTCCTCGCAGTATGTGACATACATCCATTGGCATAATATCACAGATAACTTGGTCTTTGTACCTGCCAATGTGAAATTCAACTTCACACTGTTCATCAACCAACAGCTGGTGGCCTTTTTGCAGCCACGACACCTTGTAAGGGGTGGGGTGCTTAAGCCGCTTCAAAACCAACTTCTCTACCATCTCGGTGGCAACCAAATTATCTGTACTCCCACTATCAATGATCAACTTGCAGCACTTCCCATGTGATTTGCAAATTGTCCGAAATAGTGCTTTCCATTGGGTCTGTTCAGATGTTTCTTTGGCTGGTTTCAGCAACACTTTGTTCAGGACTAAGGCCTCCCCCATTTCCGGTACATTTTCTGCTTCTTGGGGCGGTGCCTCAGCTTCCTCAGGTTGTGCAACAAACCTTCCTCTCTAGCCAGCTTGTTCTGCTCTAGGGCATTCAAACAATCTGTGCCCCCACTTGTGGCACCTGTAGCACTGATAATTTGCTCCTCTACCTCGGCCATTTCCTCTTCCTCACTGATATGGCCAACCACCTCTAGTGTTGTCTCCTTTTTCTGCTGTTCCTGAAGCCTTGGAGCTAATGCCCTCTTCGCTATTAGTGGAAGTTTGTCCTCTGCCATAGGATTGTCCTCGTTCTCTGCCGGTAGCCTGTCCTCTCCTAGCATTTTGTTTTCTAGTAATCTTTTCCTCAGCCTTCAAAGCACTTTGATAGGCTTCTATATTTCTCGGGGAAAGAATGTTGATTTCATCCAGTATTTCCAGTCTCAAACCATTTGCGTATCTTGTTGTCTTCTCCGGGGTGTCATCGATGTAACCAGCTCTCAAGTTCACCCGGTAGAATTCTTTTGTATACTCCCTTACTGTCATCCCTTTTTGTCTTAAATTCTGTACTTGTCGATACAGTGCAACCTGGTAATCCTTAGGCAGAAATCTGCCTTTCAGTTTGGCCACCATCCTTGACCACTTCTTTATCGGTAACTTGTTCATCCTTCTTCTCTCTACTTGGACACTGTCCCACCACAGGGTTGCGTGTCCCTTCAACTTTGTTGCAGTGAACTTAACTCTCCGGTCCTCGCTGACCTCTTCACTTTCAAAATACTTGTCCAACTCGCTTACCCAGTCCAACAAAACTTCTGTGGACAGGCTTCCATCGTAATTTGGAATCTCCGGTTTGGGCTTGCTGCTAGCCAACAGGACAGACCTCAACAACCTCATCTCTGGCCCTTCCTCATCTGATTCGTTTGTTGTAACTGTGGTTTCTTCCTCACTGTCATCTCCTATTTCTAGATCCCTTCTCCTTCCTGCTTCAACTGCCTCCAAATGAGCAGTAAGGATCCTTATTTCTTCCCTCAGTCCTTCATCTACTGCTCTGCACACACCTCTCCCATGTCCTCGTCTTCCAACTTCCTTATCCTAACACTTACAATTTCCTGCTCTGATACCACTTGATGGATCCAACACTCGTCACACTTACCAACGTTAATAAAAGATTATAAATTGATTTTAAATGATGAGCAGTTTGATTAAATGAAAGATTTTGTTCATTTGATTGTGGATTACAATGATTTAATATTTGGTTGTTTCCCGGTACTTATGACTTGTACCTACACTACTCGTTCTTGGACAAGTGTCCACTCCTCGAAGGTATCACTCCCGCTTTGGTAATAGTTCCACAAACCCTATCTCCCGGTCATTTTGCTCGTCGAGCTGTTGAGGTTGAGGGTTTCACGATATGGTCCTTCTGTGCGATTTTCACTGTAAAGCTTTATGTTGCTCCTAGCATTTTGGTTTGGCTTTCGACCTGGAAACTTATTCGGCTTAACCATCTGGTAAGAGACTCTTGCTGACATTGGTCTTCCTTTGCTTGTTTCTCCGCCTGGCACTTAATCTCTCTGTTGAGTTATGGACAGTAGCTTACTTGAAAAGATTTACTGATTTTTCTGTGTACAAGGTTATTGTCGGTTGTTTTGCTGGACTTATGCGACTGTTCTTGTATTGGCTTCTTCTATTCAACTGTTCTTTGAGCTCTCTGGTCACATTATTTTGTTTATTGGACAAGTTGTGGTCTCAGGGTCTTCGGCTTCGATTTTTTCTGCAATGACAAGGTAAGGCTTCGTTCTCTGCTATCATTCCTTTCTCCTCTTCACGCTTTTGTCTAACCCACTCGCTCCTTCATGAGCAGAGTGACCCTCGGTGACTGCAACATAGGTGCCCTGTTTCCGCAATGTAAGTTCGAAACCCTTGTCTTGGTATTTTTTTTTTCCGTCTCTTCTTTCTTTGTCATAGGATGCTTACGCTTGTTGTTGGTGTCTATCGTTGCAGGTGGGTTCATTCTGGAGGGTTTTGGCTTCGACTTCTTGGCGTGCTGGCTAGACCCGGGTAGGGTCGCTCCTTGTCATTCTTGTCACTTGTTTTATTTCCGTCGTTGGCTAGGGTTACAGTAGTTGGTTGTGGAGACTTTTGACTATCCGTCAGTATGGAGTCGAGGTCTATTAGGCTTGCATTATTTCATTTATGGGTAGTTGTTGTAGTTTGTTTTTCGGCTAGGGTTTATAAACCTGTCTACTATGACAAACTCATTGAAACTTGTACAACGTTATTCGCATGGACTATATGTATATTAAACAAAGATTTTGTGACTGTATGTATTTAGAACAGAGGTTTTGTGATTACTTTGTGAATAAAACAAAGAGGGTTTATTCTTCAGAAATACTTGTGTGATTTGTCTATCTTTACTGCTCGAAATGTATGTGACTTGTCTCTGTCGTTGCTGCTCGAAATGATTGCGACTTGTCTCTGTTTTTACCGCTCAAAATGTATAAAACTTCCAGGAACCCTCTGCATTATTTTGACTGATAACTTCTGGAACCGTGTGACCTCGTTTCTGTAACGTCCTCCGTAGTTATGTTTGCAAGCTGGCTTTGCTGATTTATCGACTTGTGTTGGTCAATACAAATAGAACAGTGTATGTGTATACGCTTGTAGAACAAATACCAAAGAATGTGCTTTTCCTGTATCAGGCAATTTAACAAATGATAGATAGACAGTTGTAGGATATTAGAAAGTAGTCTGTGCGCTCAGAGATATTTTTATTAGATTTCTCCTTCTAAAAAGGTCGAACCTCTTACAATTGCATTTTGTCTCTTTTTCAATAATTGTTTGGAAACTGTTTCTCCTAACTGTTGTTGGTTACATTCTATTGGTTACATTTTTAGTTCAAAAACTATTTATTTCCCTACGCTACAATCTGTAAAAGTTGACATGAAAATAAAAATAATTTCTTGCAACAGCTTGACTAATTAATCCTCTACCTTCCTAAATACTATTTCTTTATAAAATTAAAATAACAAAAAAAAAAACGACTATAGTGTTCACTTCACAATTTCCTTCTCAGTCCTCTCAGAGTCCAAACAGTCTTCCGTCATATTGACCTGTCAACTAGATGCTCATGCATCAGTGAGACTTCATTATAGAATTATTATTTTAATTTATATGGTAAAATGGATCTTAATTATAGCTACTATTTATAAATTATATATTTTAATGTGATATGTATATTATGATTTTTGGGGTATCACAAAATTTGAACTCAATACTTCGAGTTTGGTGAGACTTCATTATAGAATTATTATTTTAATTTATATGATAAAATGAATCTTAATTTATCGTTGTTATTTATAAATTATATATTTTAATGTGATATGTATATTATGATTTTTGGGGTAGCACAAGATTTGAACTCAATACTTTTAATTTGGTGAGACTTCATTATACAATTATTATTTTAATTTATATGATAAAATGAATCTTAATTTATCGTTGTTATTTATAAATTATATATTTTAATGTGATATGTATATTATGATTTTTGGGGTAGCACAAGATTTGAACTCAATACTTCTTAATTTGGTGAGACTTCATTATACATTATTATTTAATTTATATAGTAAAAGGAATCTTATTTACTACTATTTATAAATTATATTTAATGTGATTGTTATTATAATTTTTTTAATAGAATAAAATTTTACTTTATATGGTAAAATGAGCTTAAGTTATAGTACTATTTATAAATTATTATTTTGATGTGATGATGTATATATAATTTTTATTTATTTTATCTAAAAAATAATTCGTAATTTTCCTCACGATGAAAAACACTAGATGGTTCGAAATGTGACAAATCTGTAATGTGAATTTTTACCAACAAATATATCTATATATATATATATTATTTTGATCATTACTTTTTATTATTAATTAAGTTAACATTTAAATATTTTCAAACCATACTCGACTCTCTTACTTTTAACATTTTATTTTTTTAACTAAATGTTTACAAATATTTATACTAAAATACCTTTGAACCCAAAAATGAATTTAGAACAATATTAAACCAATGATAATGATAAAAAGTAATGCGATGCATTAAATTTCCCTAACTCAAATAGAAAAATTCCCTATTGGTTTACTCCTCGATAGTACCCGCATTTATTTACCATATTGATAAGTTATGATATTCACACATAATATTGTAAGAAAGCCAATTTACATGTTAATAATATAGTGGAAATGAATATCCATGGTTAAAAATAGTGTTATGTTGTAAGTATTAAGTTATGATGTGACTATCAACTTTTTTTTTTTTTTAGGATTACATCTTCATCATGTCCAACTTCACAAAGCCAATTTACATGCTAATAATATAGAGGAAGTGAATATCTATGGTTAAAAATCTTGTTATATTGTAAGTATTAAGTTATTATGTGCTTATTAACTTTTTTTTGGTAAGGTTGGTAGGATTACATTTTCATCATGTCCAACTTAACATCCCGATCCACAAGGTAGCACAAGATTTGAACCAAAGACTTCCAGTTTGGTGAGACTTCATTATAGAATTATTATTTTAATTTATATGATAAAATGGATCTTAATTTATAGCTACTATTTATAAATTATATATTTTAATGTCATATGTATATTATGATTTTTGGCGTAGCACAAGATTTGAACTCAATACTTCCAGTTTGGTGCGACTTGATTATAGAATTATTATTTTAATTTATATGGTAAAATGGATCTTAATTTATAGCTACAATTAATAAATTATATATTTTAATGTGATGTATATTATGTTTTTTGGGTAGCACAAAATTTGAACTCAATACTTCCAATTTAGTGAGACTTCATTATAGAATTATTATTTTAATTTATATGGTAAAATAGATCTTAATTTATAGCTACTATTTATAAATTATATATTTTAATGTGATATATATATTATGATTTTTGGAGTAACACAAAATTTGAACCCAAGACTTCTAGTTTGATGAAACTTCATTATAGAATTATTATTTTAATTTATATGGTAAAATGGATCTTAATTTATAACTGCTATTATAAATTATATATTTTTAGTGTGATATGTATATTATAAATTTTTTTTATATCTAAAAAATAATTCGTTAATTTTATTCTTGTCTTCAAAATGAACACTAGATAATAACAAAAACTCTTGATAATATGGTTTTTAATATATATATATTATATATATATTTTTATATTAATATTAATTAAATTAATATTTAAATATTTATAAACCATATTCTACTCTATATTACTTTTAACATCTTATTTTTTTAATTAAACCCGCATATAAATATTTACAAATATATACACTAAAATACCTCTAAACCGAAAAATGAATTTAGAACAGTATTAAACCAATGATAAAGATAAAAAAAATAATGTGATGCATTAAAGTTCACTAACTCAAATAGCAAAATTCCCTGTTGGCTTACTCGTCCGTAGTATCCGGCATTTATTTACCATCTTGACTGTTACACCAAACCATAAATTCTCACCACAATGGAAATGTAAAAGCCAACTATTAAAATCTCGTCGTCCATGGCCCTTCCACTGGCCTGCTAATAACCTTATTGGCCTCCATCTTCAAATTCCTTTGTCAATCTACCCAATTGCAAGCGTTAACCTTAAAGCAGACAGCAGAATGGCAATTCTCCAATCATCTTCATTATGATCTTTTAATATTTTGGAATTTTTTTGGCATCGGGTGATACACATTTTGATAAAATTGTCATTTTCAACCATTTAAATTATATTTTTTGAATATATTAATAAATTAAATACTTAAAACAATAAAAAAAATTGTACAGACTTCACAACTCAAATCTACAACTCCAACTAATCTCTGCTAAATTTTAGGCCGTAGAGGCCAATAAAGTATTAGTTCTTTCTGGCTGGGGAACTTTTGGATCAGATAACGAAGTGAACTTCCCTTTCCATAACCGTCCAAAGCATTAAAGTTCATCAACCGATAGTAAAGTCTTCCTGCTTGTGTTCATAGCATCATTAATTTAATGAACCCTTCTTCCTGCAAATAATTGCAGGACTGCATTAAGTGCTTCAGCTACAACACTGCGCAAACCCTGCTGGGATTGGTTCCCCCTCCCCTCCTTTGCGTATCGCCTCATGCTAAGATGATGGTTACCTAGTTCTACAATTACATATAATTTCCGGAAATCTAGTTTAAGTGCATAATGTTTAACTACACTGGCACCCGTGTTTAACATGAAGCTCCATGCTAGGATAATGTTTTTATGGCTTTACAGTTGCAACAAATTTATATACATCTAGTTGAAGTGCATATTGTTCAACTAGGCCTAATGCTAAGACAACGTTTATCTAGTTTCACAATTTCAGCTGGCATTCTCAAGCCCCCTAGATTTACAATTAGATAAGATTTATATACATCATCGTATTTACGCTGGCATTCTCAGTGCGCAGAAGCCAAGGTAGAGTTGGGGGCTTTCCAATAATGATGGGGAGAGGAGAATTTTACCTTGAGACTGGCAGAAAAATTGCATGAAACCCAATGCCATGAGGTAGGATGCTATCACATCAACCCAAGAACTTATGCCTCCAAGCTAGCTTCAAAACTGTAAAAATTTGTGATGCAGGCAATGTCTTAAAAAACCTTTTTTCACACAATTGTTATGCATGTGGCATTATTCCCAACAACACACACAACAAAACTAGAGTAACTATTGATGAGAGACAAACTCCCAATCATAAGGATATGCACTGTAGTAATAACTTGTAATGCATTGCGTAGACTAATGATAATTTTGTTTGGTTGCCACTTGGCAATGTTCACAATTTCTTCAAATTAAATCTTGTGCACATCCAGTGAGCATCCTATCGTCTCTGCAAAGAGTTTGCTAACAAGCATTCCAATAATCTTGTTACTTTCCATTCTCATTTCTTCTGATTCAACTTGTATGAGAAATTTCAAACTATAGTAATCAGCAATTTTTGTTCTCGTAATGTACATTTTACAAATGAAACAACTTTAAATATGTAGATTTAGAGCTCCAAGTTATTAAATAAACGATATCTGTGCATGTGATTAATCTAAATGAATGGACAAAAATGACTATCTTGTAACCTACCAGCTAGCCACAAAACATTCTCTCGTTAAGGTGTCACTCAAGCAAATGCTTGTATAAGTGATGCTGAAACTTCAAATTATCATCTCCCCTTGGTAACAGGCAGATGAATCCTCCTGCATACATTGCTTTTCACTATTTTCCAGTAGGCTTTAAGAAGGCCTTGAATATTTCTAATTTTTCTACACATGCAATTGCTTCTTCTGCATCTTCAAGACTAAAACATTTGCTGACCACTAAATCCCATGGTAGATGTGATTTCTTGTCCATAAATTGTACCCCTCTGTAGAAATGGCTGAAATCTGAACCCCATGAACCCTTAATGGTGATGTGTTTACGATTGATCAGGAGGTGAGGGTTTATGCTTACACTCCCATTGTCAGTGTACTGACCCACAACAACATATGTTCCACCATCCCTACAAAGATCCAATCCTTCTGAAACAGCTTCTGGACGTCCAGTTGCTTCAATTACAACATCAGCAAGTTTGGCTCCCATCATCTTCATGGATAACATCCTCCTCTCCGCAGGATCAGGAAACTGTAAATCAAAATTTATAACAATTTAGAAAAGGAAAAATAAAGTTTTTACAGTTTAATCCCAGAAATATCTTTTCTAAAGGTAAAAATCTATCATAATACCCTAAAAAGTATTCACAATTGTTGATAGCATCATCAAAACCAACTTTCTATCAGAGACTGCTTACATCCATAATGTTGATAGTGTCTTCAAAACCAAATTTCCTAAAAATTTCCAGTCGATGAGCAGGGGCTCCAATAACTATGACCTGAATAACATCGAAAGCAAAATTAGAAATTCTGTTCATTCTGAACAAGGCCAGAGGCACCTTGTCAACATTTGCACATCCACATAATCTCAGCCATGCTGGGACAGAGATAAAGAACACAACAAAAACTATGGGTTCGTTCAGAACCTTGCCAAAAAGAAAGAAGCTGGAAACTAGATATAAGATTTTGTGTTATTCCTCACTTTAATTAGAGAAGTAAAGACAATATTCCACCTGGATTTGCAGTCTGAAGAAAAGGAAGGAAGAAAGAAATTATATTACAAGTAACCAAAATAAGTCTGGAACTTGTACAATCAGCTATAGTGGCAACGCAGGCTTGCCAAAGGCATCCCCTAGATGCAAAAAGGGAGTAAAGAATAAAAATAAAATGTAAAGCGGTAAATTAAGTGAACCATAGACAAGGGAGTAGACACTGATTCTGTAGGTAAGATGAGTACTAATCTGCAGCAGAATCAGAAGAGGAGCTAACATCTTCATAAACCACTGTGAAAGTTACAATGAGAAGCCTGAGGATGTCTTCTGTAGAAGGGTATGGGATAAGATGATCAGTCTGGGTTAGCCTGGGGACAAGCGTGCTCCTCCTCGCTGAAGTTCTCCTGACATTCAAATTACAGGCCAATAAGTCCCTAGTAGATGAGAGGAACCTGGTAATGGGTGCCTGTCTGCTTGTTCTGGATGGGGAGCCAGCTCCACCTCTATAGCGTTTGCTGTAAAAAGCATGTCTAGGTGACCAAATCACATGTAATAGGTAACAGAATTGGGTAATGAGCACCCAAATGAACAAGGTCCAAACAGGAAAGCTAATGGGGCAATGATCCAAACGTATATTCTGCGAACTTTGTCAACCCAAATGCAGAGTATGTGTGGAGGGAATTTGTTGTGCTGGGTCCTAAGTAGTCACCAACCTGTATACTTTGTAGAGTTCTCTGATGACTACTTTTAGAATTCTGATCAATTCTCCTCCAATTGCTCTTGTTCTGACACTCGTCCATTTTTGGACTCGATTTCTACTGTTGGAGCTTCTACATGTGGCATCTGACCAGTCTTAGGCCACTTTCTTTACTCTTTCCAGCCATTTTGTGATTCTCTGCGTTTAGCTCCACCTCCTATTTCTGAATGGGGATAGGGTTTCCTGTGCTCTAAACGTTCTTCACTGCCATCCCTCCAAAATGTTATTTTGGCTTACTTGTTGAACCTCATTTAGGCTTGCCCCTTTCAACTCCTATTAGAGTCCATTGGTAGTGTACTGTGTGATCTCTTCCCAGACAGGTCCTTGTGAGCTAAGTGACCCCCATATGTTGAGTCCTAAATGGTCACCAACCTGTAAATAAACAAACACAACAATGGCAATATCTATACCACGTGGGCTCAACTTAAGCTAGGTCTATTTCTCTCACTAATACTTCAGCCACTATCAGACCAAAACATTGAACTAAATGGCAGTTAACATTCAGAACCTATCAAGTTGAAAATTGCAATAAACGAAACCAAACAGAATGATAGCATACTTAAAAGCTAATACAATGAGCAATAACAGTCCCAACAATACGAGATAATGTAGACAACCAAACACAATCAACAGACAATTGATTCAGATCTTCATCTAATACAAGAAAAACGAAGTTAAATGATTAAAACACCAGAAAATAACAGAAAAAACTAAATTAAACGATTAAAATTACCAGAAAATAACAAAAAAACTAAGTTAAATGATTAAAATAAAAGCATAATACATATTCCTGTATATTTACCTTACCAATCACAAACGATAGATCCATATGATAAAACCACACAAGATGTAATTAAGTAGGGAAACCCGAGTGTCAAGAGGAAACCCAATGCAAAAGAGGCATAAGTATTAAGCTCACGTAATCAAATGTACAAGATCCAGCCGTGTAGCATGCAATCATATATAATCAAAAAGTCCTAGATCACCTCTTTATGAGTTTTTATTCTCATCTGTTGATGAGGTGTCATCCTTATACATTGATGAGTTGTCAATGTGAGAACATATCTATATCTAGTGGTGGTTACATTCATGTAGTATATATTTATATGATTGGATGTTTTTACAAGAGTTGAGAGGAAACCCACTGCAAAAAGAGGCATAAGTACTAAGTTCAGGTAATAGAATCTACAAGATCCAATCCTGTTTTAGACTGTGAGTCCCTATATAATCACAAAGTCCTAGATCACCCATTTATGAGTTGTGATTCTTATCTCTTTATGAAGTGACATTCTTATCCATCGGTAAGTTGTCAATGTGAGAGCATATCTAGATCTATATGGGGTTACATTCATGTACTATATATATTGATAGTAGATACCAATGGATGAATATATTGATAAGATGAATTCCCCATCGATTTTATTCTCTTACATTCAGTGTTAAAATATAATTGGCAATTTATGTTATAAACTGCTTGAAATACAAATTTAGATCAAATCAAGATAACCTTATTGTACCCTTATACCCCCTAATGGATGTAGATCTGCAAATTTGTTGGTGTAGGAAGCATTGTTACTCTCTCATGGATCATTTCCATGGAGCAGTTCCATAGTATCACCATTACTCTATATTTGGCTCTTCAATGGCCTCCCATGGATCACTGCTATGGTGCTATCTTGTCATTAATGTCATGGGTCTATCAAACCTCTAAGCAATCTACCCAGGTAGAAGGAGATCCAGCAATCATTTCTAGCGACAGTTCACCCATCCTCAAGAACGATATGACCACATGATCTATATCCTCAACCAACAATATGCCTGATATGTGATCTAGTAATCTAGGTTTTGCAACCATTTATGCTGGCAATTTCCAATTGTGACCTGCATGTTGTGATCCATGTCATGATTCATAAGAGATCTATCATTTGAAGAAGCCACTGCCTACAACATCTGGAACACACAATTGATAAGCCAGCAATCCATACAGCAAACATTTATAGTTTGGACCTCTGCAGCTTAATTCTCTCCAAAATTGGTGTACCCAAGAGCCTAATTTTATCTTCACTGACATTGAGAACAAGATACTTCGTATCTTGAAGGACATCCATTGTAACAGTCAATTTGTCATCGAATTTATAGGCATTCAAATCAGTCTGGAGCTCCATATCATAACATTGTGGGACTGCGAACTTGGGCAATCTCAAAAAGTTTTTAAACATCTTGCTAGTTGTGGTTTCTTTACAACAGCTCCGTAGCAATGATCTTAAGAATGCCCCAGTCACCAATGCCCCATGTATGAATAGTCATCACAACAAGGAAAACAACTTTGTGCACCTACTGGCTCAAATGGTAACTGCCATATTCCTTTCCTCACCATTGATCACTTATGTACATGGCCAGAATGCACCAATCAGCACCACAATAGAAGGCTGGATCACTGAAAACAACCACCAGATAGTGGATATCTGGTCTATTTGGTTGCATGTTTAGCTTCGTATTAAGAGCAGGCTTGTAAAGTTAACTGCTTAGGTGGCCTATATGCATGAAAATAACTGGAACGGTATTGCAGAAAGAGATTGCTTGCAAGAGAACTACAAGGTCACCTATGTTAACTAAGAGAGTCCTCAAATTGTTTGAAGAAGGTGATCCTATCTTCTTACAACCAAGTTTACGCTTGGAGGTATGTTTTAGAAATGCACTTCTAACTTAGAATGAATATGCAAGATATGAGTGATAGCTTCAAGGAGATTATTAAGTGAATTAAGTACTTCAACAAGACAAATTACTTGAGATCCAAATGCTTATAGAGATATCCAATATAAGAGTAATTAGATGAATTACTTAGAGAGCAATGGAAAGACTATCTCAATGAAACCAGATAAACAATTTCAATGAACACAATAAGCAATTCCAATCACTTCAAGAGCTTATGAGATTCCTCTAAGAGAGATAAATTTGGGGAGCACAACAATGAGAACAATATGTTCTTATATCATTCAACAATTAGAGACGATGCTTTCTCATTCAGTTATGCTATGAGACAATTAAATGCAAAATGCAATTTCTCTTAGGCACAAATAACAACCATGAAGAATTATAGAGATTGCTAACAGTGATTTTAAGAATGACAAAAATAAGATGCCAAAAATGCAAGTATGCAAAATGCAAATGAGCACTTTAATAATGAGGGAGATACTCTAATGCAATGCTTGATAAGAGATGCAAGAGACAAGGATATGCAACAATACTATTTTATCTGCAAGAGAGACAAATGTATCAATACCCTCACTATTCAATGCAGATCAGATCAGCCACTTAATATTGTTAGATCAGTCCCGAAACACTTGTTGTAAATCAAACAAATCAATGTTCATTCAGCCCTTTAATCAAGATGATGATTCTTTAGTATATTAAGCTTACTTAGATGAGCTTTTTAGAGCAAGGTGTCAACAATTTTACTGCTGCAACTTATATCAGACCTCTGTAAACTCAGATCAGATCTCTGCAATTTGTATCAGACTTCAGAAATGCATAGGACAACTACCACAAATCAATTAGATAGATGAATTAAGCCTTACAATCAATATATGATGTCTTATATAGGTTATTTGCTTATTATTGAATTGTTTAGGCCTATATTTTGGTTGGTATGCCATTGAAAAGTTAATGTTCAGATCTGATTACTAATGACAGTCATCAAAAAGGGAGAGAGGGAGAGAAAGATCAAACCGTCTAGGCCTAGTGGCCCAGATTCTATGGCAGATCTGAGTTGTTGGAGTATCAAGAGGTGACCCTTAGGCCCTTCTAGGGCTTTGGCCTAGGCTTAAAGGCCTAGTTAGGCCTGTGGTCCTCTTGTGGAGACTGAAAAGAGGTTGAAGCTAGGGCTTTTAGCCCTCAAACCCCTGTGACTAGGCCAAGAATGGCCTCTAACCCTTGCAGCTAGGACAAACTAGCCACAAAATGTTGAGAAATGTCCAAAAAATGACTTCAAACTTGAAAATCCACCTGCAAAACAACTTCAGAAGATAAATGCTCAAGAAAATCCCCAGATGTAGCAGCAGAAAAGCCCTGCAGGGCTAACGGCTTCCTCAAGGAGGCTGGACGTTGCAAAATTATGACTTGGGTCTTGTAGTTTGAGGTATCTAGACTCCAAATCAACCCTTATAGGCTGAATGACTTGCTCTCTTAGGCTGGATGGCTCCTTCCAAAGGCTGGAAACCCCTCCAAACCCTAGCCATCTAGGCTAGGTGAGGGCTAGGACCTTCACACTTGAGTTTCTCATTGAAATTTTAGTCCTTTGGCCCCCGCAAGATAAATAAATACAGCCCAATACACAAGATCTAGAAATTTCTCAAATAAAACCCCAAAATTATTTTCTACAAATAAGAAAAATAATTCACAAGGATTAAAAATAGTTTACAAAATATTTACAATAATCTACAAAAGAATATTGGCTCTAATTAGCAAATAATTCATTAATAGCCCAAGAATAAATTTTGCAAGATAATTTGATGGAAATATTTTTAATTTTAATGCAAAAACCCAAACTTTGCAAGATAGTTTCGTTAGATAAGCTCGAGATCCAAACAAAATGTGATCCCCTCAAAGTCCACGAGCTTAGGCTTTCCCCAAGGGTTGAATCACCTGAATGATCTCTATACACTTGAAAAATAAATCATTAGTTTCATAGGAGTTCGATTCACACAAATAGGCTAGAGATCTAGAGATACCTGCTAGATCTACCAACTTCTAAGTGTTCACTCTAGCCCAAAACCTATAGCAAGATATCTATGTTAATAGATAGTCCAACCACTGGCTATGAAACAATAATCTTCAATGATAGCATAAATTAGAGCATTAAACACATTCAACACATACCATGAATCATTAAGTGAGAGACACCTTGAATTGAAACCCCAAAGTCTTTATTAATGCATAAATGTGATATTCCCACTTAGCAACATTGTTAAGGGAAATATCAATTTTTGGCTAGTTTTGAATTAATTCACATTAGCACTTAGGAAGTGTGGGTTTAGAGGCCCCACACGTATTTTTGATCAAATGTGAGCCCAAACATTAGATGATGGAGGAGAAAATCGAGCCAGTAGTGGCACGTGGGGGCCACTCATAGAAAATTTCGGCTCACATGGGCAACACGCTCTCATTGGAGCGAAGTTGGTGGGGGAAGTCGAGTTGGGCCCACATGGGCATCTTGGAGACTCTTTGATAAAAAGAGCAAGAGACACTCATTTTGGTCATTCATTCATCTTTGTGAAAATTGTCTTTGACATAGCACGCTTGAGCAGAAGCCAAGTCTACAAGTGTTGTTTAGCAACACAAATGTTTCCGAGCGGAAATCTCAGCCCTTGCTTCGGTGGACTTCGAGTCCCAACCCAAAGAGGGAGTTCCATCTATTCTGGTTTGCACCAGTAGCAGGGAGTGTGAGTTTGTAGAGAGGCTCAGCAGCAACGCAGGGATTGTGCAGTTCTTGGAGAAGGCACGCTGAGAGGTTGAGGAATGAAGTGATTTTTGGGGCTGAGACTTGAGGTGCAATCAGGAGAAGTATTATGTTGGGATTTCCAGCACTTTGGGGGAGCAACAAACACAACAACTGCCGTAGGTTACATTTTTTGCTTGTGGAGGAGGGCCAAGCATTTGGGGTCAATTTTGGAGCTTCAAAACTAGAACAAACCCTTTCTGGGTTTTTCTGGGTTTTTGACAAGGACCTCGGAAATAATTTTGCAAAATTTTCTGGGCAAATTTGAGGGGTCAAACAAGGGTCCCAATTCATCCAACAGCTAGAGGAGCTAGGGGAAATTTGGGCCGAAATTCTGAGGTCAACATTTGGCTAATTCCTTCGTGGGTTTTCGTGGGTTATTGGAAGAGAGCCCGGGGTTAATTCCCGGAATTTTCTGAGCACTGGAGGAGGCCCTAGCAACTATTATTTGCAGCCAATAGTGTAGTTTTCACTAGGACAACGTAGAGATTGTTGGGGACAACCATATTGCATGTTAGAGTAGTTGATTTCATCATTTGGATATTGTTAGCTTGCCTTGAGCAAGCCCAGGTGCATGGTTTTTGATTTTACCTTTTTAACCAACAAATATATTAATAAAATGGCTCAGCACAGCGCAATTTATGGAGATTTTTGGTTGTTTGATGTGCTGTAAATTTTTGTATGTGTTTTTACTATGTTTTCTTTGTTTATCAGCATAAATTTCCATTAGGAATATTACAGTGGTTTCAACGCATGATTTTGGACAGTTGTGGGTCTAAATCACGCTAATACTCAAGTGTTATTGTGGGCTAGAATTCCAGGGGCTACAACACCGGCCTTACATTATTCTTCAAATTGAACTTATGCCCAAAAATGTCTCAGCAGTAGATTTGAAAATTTTACTAGGAACCTCGAGAGACTAGTGGGGCAACTCAAAGAGTGGATGTCAGCAAAGGCAGCAAGAAAAAGTAGTTGTCGACTTGTAGATGAAGAAAATAAAAGGAGCACAACTATTGAATGAAACATTGGTATCAACAATGCAAAGACGAAGATGGGAGGCGAAGGTAGTGACGAGATGAGAGAGAACACACACATTGAGGAGGAAGTTCATCTAGATACATTCCAGCCAGTTGAGCATGAGGCTAACAGCACACAGGAGGAGCACGAGGATACACCTAGTGTAACGTAGGAGTCACCTCTGTTGGAGTTTCCTTTGGTAGCCCTAGTAGACAGATTGGCGGAGGCAATTGAGCACACATGTTGAGGTATCCCTTGATGAAGCACCTAGGTATATGACAGAGCTTCAGAATCACACCACTACAGCGAAATGATGAGCATGTCTTCATTGTTGGGTTTTTTATGGAGGAGCAGTCGGAGGCTCATGTCGAGCCCATGATGGAAGAGGATGTGCAGCTATCCCTTGGGCTAGTCATTGATGAGGGGCAGCATAGAGACCACATGTTGGGATTTCAGCATAGTTTGCTTCAAAGGCGCCCTGATAGGGTCTACAACATTATCAGCCCACCCCTGCGCATTGGATTGAGAGAGGCAGAGTTGTCTAGACATACCACAGGGGATGACCAGGTTAGCAGCACTGGGTCACCTTTGCCCATTGGAGAGAGAGAGGTGGAGCTACCTAGTCAGATCTCATGTGTTGTCCTAGATAGCGGTATGAGATGATCGGAGTTGCATAGGGTGCAACACCTCCATGTTGGGGTTGTTTTATGCGCAGGAGTTCGTGCATTCAATCCCTCTCTTGGGGTTGGATGGCGAGAGATTTTGAGTTGGTACCCTGTGGAGTGGGCAATGGAGATGGTGGTGGACTCGGATGTAGCTCAACAGTAGCTTCTAGCAACTGGGGATACCGGAAGCCCAGACTGGCATTGGGATCCGGGTGGGACTACCTATCATTTCCCAGGTATGCCAGTTGACTAGGACCTGGATGCTACAGTTGACCTAGCAGTTGAGCGTGCACATTCACTAGGGAGTCTCTGTCAGCACCAATGGCCAACCAATTTATGGATAGACTCCTTTGATTGTCTTGGTATGATGTTTGTACACGAGATCACGAGGTGACTAGCATACTCTGGTAGGAATTTTTCAGAGGAGGTGGCATTGGCAGGCCACTAGACAGTGCCTTGTATGGAGTTGGGGACTCTTCACTTTTCTGTGGGGCACAGAGGATGCTAAGGAGCAGAGCAGTGGCGGCATCATTGCTGACACATAGGGAGATTTACTTCTCAGATCCCTCAAGGAGGATTTGGAGTGAAAATCAATTCATTAGTAGGTATAGTGATACGACGGTGGAGGTGATACCAATCAGGTGTGGGCCGACATGTAGAGACACAACTCTAGGCCATCACATCTAGGGATGTGTGGGAGCATCTAGCATTGAGCAATGGACTACAGGTGAACATGGAGGTGCATGGTGGTGTATTGTAGTGTGTTGGATTGCATTGTGGAGTAGAAGTGCCTTACATCACATTGAGTACACACGGGGAGTGACTGGTACCTGGACACAGACAAGACGCGGGATGGTAAATGATGGTATAGCTGTAGTCGGGGGTATCTAGTGGTGTACAGGGACAGGTTACGGCATACAGTGGCATGTCGAGGAGTACGGTGATACTGTGACACATGATGCAGCAGTGGGCTCTTGGAGCATTGCCTTCAAGGAGACTTATGGATCGGGGCATTGGGTGTACCATTGGACGCAACTCACCTAGGATCGATGAAGACATTGTTGAGCATCTGGGGACACCATGTTTAGTGGAGACAGGGCTTCGAGGAGGTTATCAACAGATCCGAGGTCGAAGAGTGTCGTTCGTAGGATTACTCTTGAGCATTCCAGCGAACTTTTGATCATACCCTTTCGGAATACCCACCCATCATCCTCCAGCATTGCTTACAGTCATAGAGTGTTTGGTTGTGCCCCTTGACACTCTCCATTCAGGCAGTAGGGCATGGGAGGCTCACCCTAGACATTTGGATGAGACAACGTGTGTCATGAGTCAGGAAGAGACTCTCCAGTTGAGACACTTGGTAAGTGCACGAGTTATCGGATACAGGCTTAGGGATGGCGTGGTTGATTGCCGAGGTAGCATATGTTCCACCCCTGGGTTCACACTTAGGGGATGGTGGATGGTATCCTTCGTCTACAAGAGGGTACCCAGACTCCGAGCAATGTCCAGGTGTATAATTTGGAGTTGGGATAGTGGATTCCACTGCATGGTCTGGTAGGAGCAAGGCAGGCTCGCATGCATGGGACATGTTACCGCTCAAACTAGCAAGGGATACCTAAAGGGAAAATGCTAGACCAAGGGCAACAAATGGAGACTTAGCCCACTGTCACCTCAACTAAGGCTCCTTACTATTTACAAACTTTCACCGATGGGAGGAAACCCGATATATTATGGTGTCACTAATGAAAGATAAATCAATGAATGGATGTGTTGCGACCCAAATGATTCCTTTCCAAAAGAGGTTGAAGGATAGAGCTTGCTGGCTTTCTAAGCAAGGTACAATAACTTCTAGGGGAGGAATAAGAGGATTTAAGGGTTAGGTTTATGGGATATGATTCATGAAAGAGTTTCCCAATCCCTAAAATCCTTATTGAAATTGGTATCCTGGATGGTTCTTGAAGAATTGTCTTTTCAAATGAACGGGACCACACGGGACCAAGTGGACCCAGTCTAGGGTAGGAGGAAAGAATATGGAAACCAATGATGTTCTTACCCTAGACAAAGTGGGGGAAAGGATCAAAGAAATCATTTTCACTTAAAGGTGTTGAATTGATCCTATGAGGCACTAGCCTTAGGGATGACAGGGCAAAGTTTGATATCGAAGCTAGTGCTTCGCTTTTCTCACAACTCCACCATTGGAATGGCCTCAAATTTGGAGGAGGTCTTAAGGAGACACCAACACAAGAGAGGCTAGGAGATTGAACTTTTTGGAGGGATCGTTTGCCAAGAAAATGATGCCCTAGGTGACCCACTTTGGCTAGACCTAGGAAAAGGTGAAAAAGGTATGATTTTAGGTGACCACCTCTTGGTAGATCAATGCCTTAGTCTTGGGAGAATGGATTCTATGATGAAAATGGGTGAGGACCTTTGGTTCTTGGTCAAGGAGGCCTCGAGACTACTTCGCTAGCCTTTTAGGTCAAAGAGAAGCAATCTTACAACTTTTATACTTTGATGTGCAAATGGTGATGGCTTATCAAGATCAATTCATTGTTAGAATTACCCCTAGGAGATTTTGTTCACATACATTGAGAGATGTTACAGTAGAGACAAAATTCCACAATTCAAAGCAGTAAATGCATGCAACAATTAGCCCTGAGAATAACAAAAATCCCAGTCTAATGTATATGACAGTAAAACAAGAATAACATTAAAAGTATGTACTTACATGTAATAGAATATATCCAACCATCCACAACTTGATAAGAAAGAAGCTCCAAGATAAGATAGACCAAATACACACATCAAAATTGATCCACTAAGAAAAAGTGTGAAATTCTCAAGAGAGAGAAGAGATCCAATCCAAAGTGACAATGAGCAAATGAACTCCTCTCACTTGTATTTATACACTAATGAGGAGTTCGAATTAGCCTCCTTGGCCTACATAAGCCTCAAAAATAAAATAATGTTCTAATAATCTAACTTTTGGTGGCAAGCCCACCAAACTAGATCACAAATAAAAGAATAAGCCTCTTAAGGTCAGATGATGAATAATACATGTCGTAGGGCCCTCCAAGAAGCTTGTTGAGGTCCATAGATGCCATAATGAAGAATAGAACCCTCAAAAGTGATGGACAAGGGGTTGGCCCCTTGTTCTCCAAACAATAAACTTGTGATACTCCTAGTGGGTGTAGGGGCACAATAACAACCTCATGGGTCTCCAAAAGAGCCAAAGATGCTTGTAGATAATCTGCAGGCGCTCTGATGATGGTGTAAGTGATGCCACATCATCCTACAGGTCTTGGGTCAGTTGCCAAGTGTATGGTACATCTGTGCGGCTGGCTGGGCAAAGGCGAACCAGGTCCATCTTCCTCGTCCAATAGGTGAATCTCGAGCAATCTTTGAACATCCTCGAGAATCCATGGAGTATTGTTTACTACTATGGAGGCCCATAGCTCTCAACACACCCTACATGTGTCAATGTAGCCCTCTGGAGGATTAGGACCCCGTATAGGGAGACAAAACCCAATATGGAAACCATCTACAATCCTGCATAAGATCCAATGTGTCCCCTAGCCTTCCAGTACAACAAGTCATTAGGGAAATCGAGTAAATGAGCTTACCAACCATGGACCACAAGTGGGGACTTCATAATGGCTTGCCTTTCCATAATGAGCTTCGAGATGTGCCAATGTCTCCTAAACTTCAAATGGGGTTAACCAAGTATCCTATTAGGTGGTTTCTACTTCTAAAGGGGCTAATATGTTCAAGGTACACCCTTCAAAAGGTGGTGGCATGTGATAGATAGGTGAATGAAGTAGGGGATGAGAAGGGGTAGCGTTGGGTCACATGCTGGGGTACAAGGGTAGCTAACAAAGGGAAGCCGACACTTGGGTTTATAATATATAGGAGGGAGTAATCATGGTACATGAGGTGCCCCGACCTTGATTTTGCTACCCTTCTTTATATGCCTTTTGCCTTTTTATGTTTTTCTTTGATTAACTGCTTGGGGCTCAAGGGGTAAGAGCATGATGCATAAGATATAGTAGTCAATACCCCCTTTTAAGGTAGGGTAGTTTATTGCCCACTAGGGGTTGGGACAATCATGGGTTCTTATATGATGAAGGAGGTTCATAGAACCTATAGGAACCAGTGCGATGACCATGATGATGGGGTAGAGCTCATGTATTGGCTTCTGCTCACGTGCTACATGTGTTTGTCATGAGGGTCTTTTGTATTTTGTGGTACATTTTTCTATTGAATGTGGCCAAATATGCTTTTGTCTTTCTCTTTATCTACGTCAACCTCTGGGGCATCATTCTAGGGCTAACCCAAGGTGCAGGCAAGGGGAAGGGGGAAGCTAACCTTATGTGGACTGAGTGGAGGAATGTGGACCTAGGTGGGAGAAATGATGAATGGGGTAATAATGAGTGGAAAAGGGGCAATATATGTGGATAAGGGAGCGGGACCACACAACAAAAATCAGGTTTCCCCGTGAAACAGCATCCCTAATGCCAAATGATCAGTATAAGAGATCCCATGGGACTAGAATCCAAGGTTAATATCCAAAAGGGGTTTAGGGAAAAAGAGCATAGACCTAGCCCATTCTTTCTGCCGAATCCCCCCATTAATCCATCCCCATAAGTGTTCATGATAAGCAAACTACAATACTCAATTACCAAATGACAAGGCATACCTTTGGGTTCGGGAGGCCCACCTTCAAACATACGATCATGGCAGATGGCCGAGGGACCACATGGTTGGCTCAGGTGGCGGAGAAATGGCACAATGAGCTAGCTGGTGGCTGCAGGCTAACGACCATCTTGGAAAAAAAAATCTCCTAGGGATATCACCCACGAAATGGTGGGTAACGAGACATACTCATGATACTCGGGGTCCACCCAGGGGATACATACAAGGATCATAGATGAGGGCTAGATGGGTTCTAGCAAGTAGCAGTGCTACACAGCAACATCCCGTGAGGAGTGAGTTATGAGTTCCAAGTATGTTTGGGGGATCCAGGGATATGGTTAGCGGGTGGATCACTCCACTTTATGATGAGCAGTGTCATGGCAGAGGGTGATCCGATTCACTTTGGGTTTGACACATGGGTAATCACTGAGACCTCCACTGCATGGTGTGGTTGACTTATCTTGTTATGGCTCAAGGTTGAGATTGGCAGTGGAGGGGTAGATATTGGCATCATGGAGATGCCCGGGCAAGATGAGCTTCGTTCTCGAAAATTTGTCACCACTAGGCCTCAAGAGGGAAGGATACAGTCTGCACTCAATGGGGAGTATGTCATAGTCAGAGTAGCACAGCGTCAGCATGGTGGCACTGCTCTGGGACTAGCAGGGGACCGGAGCATCACATCTCAATAACCCTTAGGGATGAAATGGCTACTACAGGGGGAGATCATGTAGATCTTCCATTGGGCTTTAGCAAGTCACTGATGGAGTGGGGGACTTCATTAGCATGGCAAGTGGGCCAACAGGATGATATTAGGAGAAGCTGACGTGAGAGAGATGCTATCTCTGCAGGGATGGGTGGTATCTTCGAGAGTATACTCTTGGAGTTCATGAGATGACCTACACAGTAGGACAACTTCATGAGGGGTTGGGCATAGTGCCATATTATCATGATCCCCTACTCATTGATGGGATGCCTGAGACTTCTGATACTTGCACGGGCAAGATAGCAAGGGGAGCGAGGGGAGCTTCACATTGAACAGGATCGCCTGGGATCCTGCTATTGAAGGATTCTTTCATGTTAGGACACTGCAGAGGTCAGGGACGATTCAATGGCACATTTGGGAACTGGCACATTTTGCAGTTACAATGGGGAGAAACGGCGAGAGAGGATGCTTGTTCAGGCATCGCTTGAGGACAATCAATTTTTGGTGGGGAGGACTGTGATATTCCCACTTAGCAACATTGCTAAGGGAAATATCAAATTTTGGCCAGTTTTGAATTAATTTGCATTAGCACTTAAGAAGTGTGGGTTTAGAGGCCCCACATGTATTTTCGGTCAAATGTGAATCCAAACATTAGAGGATGGAGGACAAAATCGAGCCACTAGTGGTACGTGGGGGCCACTCATAGAGAATTGCAGCCCACATGGGCAACACGCTCTCATTGGAGCAAAGTTTGCGAGGGAAAGTCGAGTTGGGCCCACATGGGCATCTTGGAGGCTCTTTGATAAAAAGAGAAAAAGGCACTCATTTTGGCCATTCATTCATCTTTGTGAAAATTGTCTTTGACATAGCACACTTTAGCGGAACCATGTTTGCAAGTGTTGTTTAGCACACGAGTGTTTCCGAGTGGAAATCTCGACCCTTGCTTCGGTGGACTTCGAGTGCCAGCCCAAGGAGGGAATTCCATCTATTATGGTTCGTATCAACAGCAAGGGAGTGCGAGTTTGTAGAGAGGCTCAACAGCAGCAGTGCAGGGATTGTGCAGTTCTTGGAGGAGGCATGCTGGGAGGTTGAGGAATGAAGTGATTCTTGGGGCTGAGACTTGAGGTGGAGTCCGAGGAAGTATTTTGTTGGATTTTCCAGCACTTTGGAGGAGCAACAAACACAACAACTGCCGCAAGTTACATTTTCTGCTTGTGGAGGAGGGCCAAGCATTTGGGGTCAATTTTGGAACGTCAAAACTAAAACAAACCCTTTCTGGGTTTTTGACAAGGACCTCAGAAATAATTTGATAGGATTTTCTAAGCAGATTTGAGGGGTCAAACAGGGGTCCCAATTCAGCCAACAGTGAGAGGAGCTAGGGGAAATTTGGGCCGAAATTCCGAGGTCAACATTTGGCCAATTCCTTCGTGGGTTTTTGTGGGTTATTGGAGGAGAGCCCGAGCTTAATTTCCCGGAACTTTTTGAGCACCGAAGGAGGCCTTAGCTGCTATTATTTGCATCCAGCAATGCTGTTTTCACTAGGACAACGTAGAGATTGTTGAGGACAGCCATATTGCATGTTAGAGCAGTTGATTTCATCATCTGGATATTGTTAGCTTGCCTTGAGCAAGCCTAGGTGCATAATTTCTAATTTTACCTCTGTACTCAACTAATATATTAATAAAATGGCTTAGCACAACGCAATTTATGGAGATTTTTGGTTGTTTGATGTGCTGTAAATTTTTGTATGTGTTTTTACCTCTATTACACCGAAACCACTCTCGAGAGGCGGGAAACACGTTCCAATGATTCCCGCGCTCCCAGGAGGTTTGGAATTGTATGGGAATGTTACCTTTTCAGTGGGAGCTGCAATGGGAGTTGAGGACAACTCCGAGAGCTTTGAAGACTATTTTTTTGGAGTTTCAGCGTTCCCACAGCTAACTTGACACAAATTGGCACCAAAAAAATCTCCGATTCCCGCCAAACCGACTCACAATCCTCCATAAATGTTGTTCCTCAGGCCTCCTTTTCACTCCAGCGCTGTAGTTTGTTGTTTGTTGTTGAGAGCAGGAGAGCGCACAGTTGTTTGTTGTTTATAATTTTATTCCTTTGCGAATAGTGGTTGACAGAGCGGTTTTGTCGTCCACTGTAACCTCATTGTCTCAGTATGTTCTTTATCAAAGGCTATGCTAGTGTGTTCACATAGAAAATAATTTATAGGTTTTTAAAATGTATAGATTCGGTTAGGGATGTGAATCATGACAATTGCTCAAACAAGGGAATTACGAAGTTGTCACAGTTTCTTCATAGTTCAATATAATTAGTACAAATTCGTAATTACGTCTCTATGGTATGCAAGCTTCATAAATTCATAATAGGCAAAATTCACAAAAATGCATCATGAATCCTAGACTAAACAAGCAGTTGTGGATAATTCTTATGGAACCTCTATTTCTAAAGATCCAACCCTGGGGTTAGGGAATACAAAGCATGTAGAGAAATATGTTGAACTGCCCACAAAACATGAGCCTATGTTGAAACCTTCGCAAGAAGAAAGGCCAAAGACATCCCTAACACTGATATCCTTAATTGAGAAATTGGAGCAAACCCTTGATGGGTTAAGGAAGTGTGTGTCACCTCGACGTAAGGGCAATATCTGGGATGTCATGCTGACGAGTATTTCTTTCGTTGTTTATGTATATGTATCATAGAAGATTGTGTGTGCATATTGTATGTGGCATGTGTGTGCATATTGTATGTGGCAGTCAATGCTTAAACATTAGAGTTGCGTTTTCTCTTAAGAATAACTAGAGAAACATATGTAAAAATGTTCCTTTGTATTTTTAAGCTAGATTGTTTAAGCCATTATATAATTAGAAAAAAAATATATATTTTATATTTAAATTTTTTATTATATAATATAACCGTTCTCGATTAGCCATTTCCTGTAAATTTTTCGAAAACCTCTAGCCGTTACGGACACCCGTACCCAAGTTCCCAATGTTCCCATGTTCTAGAAACTCATGCAACATAGGTTTTTACAATGTTTTCTTTGTTTATCATTGTAAATTTCCATTAGGAATATGGCAAGAAATTCCAACAGAGCTTACCTCAGTACAAAAAAGTTCAATCTGGTGAGATCAAGATACAATGAGGAGCTTGAGAGCCTCCTTGTATAGAAAAAATGAGAGGGAACCCCCCCCCCCCCAAGTGGAAATAACGACTAGTTGCATCAATCCCTAGCTTGATCCTGGAAGAAACAATTCGATCCCTTGATTAGCTGGCACAAATCTCCATAAATTTTGACCTTCCTTGTTCATTGTGTTCGAGGGGTCAAACTTTGACTTCTGGACCATGGAGGACGTCCAAAAAATAGATTTTTCATTACTTATGCAAAATAATTATCTGCTTGGCCCAAAAAAATGATTTGTTAAGAAAATATTCTTCTTTGCCCCAATGAATTTCTGGACTGGGTCCTTCTGCGTTAGAAATGAGACGTTTTATCTTTGACTTGAATTTTTATTTTGAAAATAACCTCAAATAATTTTTTGATGAATTTTCCACTTGGAGGGTAATTAATTTTCCCTTCATTTTATTCTTTTGGATAATTTTTTGCTATTTTAATTTTTATTTTGCCAAAAATTAAAACAAAAAGGACTCAAGGGGATTAATTATTTTTCCACTCTCTAATTGTATCTAAACAAAATATTTTGGTAATGTTGTTCTAACTTCTCATTATGAGGAACCATTCACCAAAAATATTTCTAAACACAATTGTACATCAGGTATTACAAATTCAATGGTCAACCCTTAGAAGGGGAAATACATAGACATAGACCACTTGAGACTCAACCAAATTTTGTGACAAGACACATGATCTAATATGAAAAATACATAGACTCAATAAACATTAGGACTATAATATTCCTACTAGGAAATTAACAGTAATAATCAAACAAAATCACAACATGCAATTAGACAACCACAAATTTCCCAAATTTTGTGCCAAGCTGAGCCATTTTATTATCAAATCGAGTGCAATATATGTATGTAGTATGTGCACATGGCCTTGCTAAAGCAAGCTAGACAAGTCCCAGGTGAGAAAAAGATGCTTCCTAGATGCTAGGAAGTACTTCTCCTTCAACCACTGCGTTGGCCCAAAAATTTTGTTGTTGCTAGCTCTAAAGGAACTGGTGTTTGACCCCTCTAGAATGCTCAAAAAATTATGTAAAATTAACTGTAGGCTATCCTCACAAAGACCCAAAAAGGGTTGGGCCTCGTTCCAATCTCCAAGGAAAGCCCCAAATAATGTGGGTTCCTCCTCTAACTGGCTATTCGCACCACCTACGAATCTGCTACCAAAAGGCCTCCAAAATATTAAGAAATCCCTCCAGAATTCCCCTGTAGGCTATCCTCACAAAGACCCAGAAAGGGTTCGGTCTCGTTCCAATCTCTAGGGAAAGCCCCAAATAATGTGGGTTCCTCCTCCAACTAGCTATTCACACCACCTACGAATCTGCTACCAAAAGGCCTCCAAAATATTAAGAAATCCCTCCAAAGTTCCCCTTATGACTCTTGGCAAATCTTAGCCTCAAGCCCCCAATCAAACCTCCCACAACAACTTCGCTCCTCAAGGCACTGCACAGGCCAAGCCAGTCCACTTCTGTGCATGCCTAGAAATAGAGAAATTTGGCCTGAGAAATGGCCACCAAGTCAGCCCTCCAAACCACTGCAAATCGGTTACAAAACAACAAGGAAGTGTACTCCTAAAAGCCCAAAGTCGGGTCTGCACTAAAGTTATTTCTCCCCAAGAGTGTGTGTGCCCTTCTGCGCCCAGTCTGCTCTAAGAATGGCTCGAATTCCCCTATAGAATCTCTCGAAACAGCTCCAAAGTGTAGCAATAGCTCTCCTAGGGTGGCACTCGAAGTCCACAGAAGATGCAGGTGAGATCTTCCCTCGGAAATCTTGTGTGATGAACAACATTATGTAGGCTTGGCTAAACAAGTCAAGCGAGCAAGAGAGTTCAATTGTCAAATGATCAAAAGCCCCAAAATGATGCATTTTCCTCCTATTTATCATTGAGCTCCTTCTCTCTCCATGTGGGTCCCATACATCGACCCCCCTTTGTCTCTCTCTCTCTCTCCAGAAATGTGTGTTGCTCCAAGGGATGTGTATTCCTCCTGGGGTGGCCCCCACCATCCACTATGATTTTGATTTGCTTCCCTTTCTCCTATGTTGGAGCCTCCCTTAGCCAAAATTGCAAAGTAGGGGGTCCTCTTATCCCACTTTTCCCAAGTCCATCATAGCAAAACTCAAAATTGTGCTAAATTGTAATAACTTAGCAAAATTGCTAAGTAGGAACATTACAGTCCTCCCCGCCTAGATGTTGCTTGTCCTCAAGCAACTGTAGTGATGGATGTTGGAGTACCTGTTCCCCCTCCCAAGTGGCATCCTCCTCTGGAAAATCTTTCCTTCAGCGGAAACTCCTGAACAGTCCTGTTTTTGAGCCTTCTCTCTCACCTCCAAAATGGCCTCTGACACCAACACTAAATGCCCCTCATCATCAAAAGGGCATAAATCAATAGTTGTTGTCACTAGCTGTCCCAAAGCCTTTTTTAGACATGAGACATGAAATATATTATGCACCTTGCTCCTAGGTGGGAGCTCCAACTCATAGGCCACCTCTCCAACCCACTTGGTCATCGTGTAAGGCCCATAGAAATGGGGTTTGAGCTTCTTAGCTCCCTTCTACTTCAGAGTGGACTACCTGTATGGTTGGAGCCTCAAAAAGACTAAGTCCCCAACCTCAAAATGTCTTTCAACCCTGTGTCTATATGCATAGATATTTTGCTGATTTTGGGTCTTCTATTAGTTACCCTTGAGAGCCCTAAGGATGTCTTGTCTCTATTGTATCCAATCTTTGGCCCCTAGGGCCCTGCTGTCTCCAAACACCATATCAACAAAGGTCAAAGCATCATAACCATATAGAGCACGAAATGGAGACATACCTATCAACATGTGGAACGTGGTGTGGTAGCAGTACTATCCAAGCTGAAGCCACTTCACCCATGCGTGCTGCCTAGTCATGTAGTTGCGCAAGTACCCCTCCAACCACTTGTTCATGATCTCAGTCTGACCATTGGTTGGTGGGTGGTAGATGGTACTGGGTGTAAGCTTCGTCCCCACTAACTGAAACAACTCCTGCTAGAATCCCCCCATAAATTTGTTGTCCCTATCACTCACTATGGCCTTGGGAAGACCATGCAGCTTGAACACCTCACTAAAAAACAACTCGGCCACACCTGTGAAGCTGATGACCGGGAAGGTATGGCAAAGAAATAGGTGTACTTGGTCAGTCTGTCAACCACCACATATATGCAATCCTGCCCCTATGTTGTTGGCAGCCTTGTAATAAAATCCATAGATATTTTCTCCGATTTCCTCTCAAGAATAGAGAGGGGTTGCAATAAACCCGCGAGTTGTGTATGTTGTTCCTCTGGCAAGTATCACACTCCTGCACGTGCCTCAAAACATCATCCTTGAGGCCCCTCCACATAAAACACTCCCGAATAGCTTCGTATGTCTTGAGGAAACCTTGATGTCTTGCTAGTGGAGAATTATGTGCAGCCTGCATGATCCTCTCCCTCAACTATGAATGTAATGACCCTTTCTAAATTATTTAAACCCTGTTTAATTTCCCACAATTTTGGATGATTTTGGTGACCATGGAACCCATCCAATTTTGACTTAAGACTTAGGGGAGAAAGAAGGTCGAATTGTTTTGTTAGTGGAATGTGGGGGGCACCCACATAAGAAAAACACACTTGGCTAAGTGTGGAGTTCGAATAGCCTTGGAGGGGAAATCGAAAAGCAAAGAGGGGCCCACATGGGGAGGAAGGCACGCAAAATTATAAATAGGAGGAGTTCATCTTCACAAGGGGTCTTTTGTCTATTGAACTCACTTTTGTTGCTCAAGTTGCTTAGCTGGGTCACTTACTGTTTAGCACAAATTTTCCAAGCGGAGACCTCACCCTTTCTTCGGGGGACTTCGAGTGTCACCCTAGAAGGCCAAACCATACCACCTTGGAGGAGAACCGAAGGGAATTCAAAGCGTATATTTCAGCTTGCTCAACCAATGCATGTTTCAGGAGGACGCAGGAAGGGAGTGCTGACCACTCTATGTCAACAACCCCATAGCACTACACCACTTTTTTCGCAAAATGGATTTATCGTTTTTGAGTGTTCGCGCCTTTCAGATTTCATTATCAATCGGTAATTTTATAAATATGTCAACTCACTTTGCATATGTAAAATGTAAATAATCTTAGTATAACTACGTTTGTATGTAACAGCCTAGGTAAACCTATGGTTTTGGTGACAATCTCCATTCTAGGAGGTTTTTTGTCTCACTAATTCATTTGTGTCTCTAGACACAAATGATCAGCAAAGTTTTTCCGTCCAACCTCACCCCAAAGCTAGGGTGGAATTTGTTGCTAAGATCTTAGGCAAGTCCTAGTGTTTTAGATCGAGTCTATGAAAATTGATTTGGGAATAATCCTAGCTAATTGGCTAGATTATTTTATTACAAGTCACTTGGTCTACTGAATTATATTGTGTCGCAGAAATGGGTAAATGTTGAGGGTCTATAACAAACGGGTTTTCCCCTTCATGTATTAAACTTCATGTAAAAAATATTTAGTGCATGGTCCCTGTTGGACCCTGTTTTTGTCTCTGCTCATACACTTTTCATGCTACTTTTTGCCCTATTTTAACCTACAATCGAACTCTTTTCATGACATTTCGACCTCCTTGTACCTGGATTATACCTAATTCCCACCCAACGTAAAAGCATTACAAATGGTGTTGTTTTGGCTATTTTAATGATCAATATTATGTAGTTGAATGTGTGCTTGTTGTTTACTAGTCATTATGGGTGATAGATGTGAAGATTGCTCTTTGTTAAATTTTAGGTATGTTTTATGCTTAGAGCAATTTATTTCAATTTTCACATTTAGCTCAATATCTTTTCCAGATTAGCAATCACATCAGCATTAAAATAAACTGCAGATAGAACATAAACATAAATCGCAGAAGATAAGACAAGGCAAGAGGACACAAGATGTGGCGCTAGCCAGGGACAAACCCCAATGTGGGGAACCCTTGATCAATTCTTCTTATATGTTCTTCAATAGTTCAGCAGAGAGAGAGATAGTACGTTTACAACAAAAGTCAACACTTTGACTTATCTAGAAAAGAGCATAGATCATCTCTAAGAAGATGATACATGAGATCAGTTGAAGACCTGTTGCTTCAACTAATTCTCCAAGGTGAATTGTGCTGCATTTAGTCATCATGCTACACCTCACCGTGCTGCACCATGCTGCACCCATCATCACTATGTTGCATCTCATCATGCTTCATTAATCATGACTGTACCCATCATTGTACTGCATTATGTGCCATTGCCACACAATGTTGCCATACTAAACTATGTGTTGGTTGCATCTTGCTTGCTTGTTGTCCCTACCATGCTTGTTGTCCTTTGCATGCTAGCTGTCCCTTGCATGCTAACTGTAACATTGCATGCTTGGTGTATTTGTTGCTAAGTACCATACAATTGTCCCAATGTTAGTTAGTTGTCCCTTGCATGTTGCTCTCTTTCGGAGACAGATGCTCTAGCTGTTCCGGCAATTTCAACTATTCCTGGCAGTTCCAGCAGTTCTGGCAATTCCGGCTATTTCCGGTAGTTCCGGCAGTTCCAGCGGTTTCGGCTTTTCCCGGCGATTCCGACAATTCCCGACAGTTCCAGTGTTTGCTTTTGCGTCAGCTTTCCCGGCTATTCTGATAGTGCTGGCAATTCCAATTATTCTTGGCAGTTCCCAACAGTTCCGGCCTCTGCCCTCTGCGTCAGCTTTCCTCACTATTCCGACAATTCCGACAATTCCAACTATTCTCGGCAATTCCGGCAGTTCAGGCAATTCTGGCTATTAACAGCAGTTCCGTCGATCCTAGCTATTCTCGGCAATTCTGGCAATTCCGGCAATTCCAACTTTTCCCTGTAGTTCCAGCAGTTCCAGCTTTTCCCGACAGTTCCGGCTTTTCCCAGCAATTTCGGCTTCTACCCTCTGGATTAGGGCAGCGTTATCCCTTAGGATCTCTCCTCCTACTAAAACCCAAACGCAAGTAGAGAGGAAAAGATCCCAAGTGTGTTGAAAATGATTTGAAGGCCACCTCTATTTATACTAAAATGTTGAGCACAAGTGGGGTTTATTTGGTTGCTAGCCGACCTTGACAAATTGTCCCATAACACAAATAAATTCATATTTCCATGAATACTTATCAGAATCAGATGATCTTTAGATCAATCCTACACCTCTCGATGAGAGGGATCCAAGAAAAATATCAAATTCCATTAATAAGATGACCCACATGGAGTTTGGACCTAGTTGCCAATTTTAACACTCCCTCTCAACTAGGGAGAACTCCATTCGTTGATCCATATGTCCGACTGTACTATCTTTTCCATCAATGCCCTGCACTGCTCTGTTCTGCTGAGCTCTGTTCTATTGTGCTCTGCTTTGTTGAACCATGAAGAAGAAGAATTGATCGAGAATGTCTCATATCATTCTCTACTGACCTGAAGTTAATTTCATCTGAAGAGAGTGTGTCACATCACTCTTACCGACCCGAAGTCAGTTTTATTGATCCCAGATCAATATCACAAGAGAGTGTCTCAAACCACTCATACTGATCCCAGATCAATGGAGGTCATCCTAGCATAGGGAGGGAGTATGGTAGATACATCAATGCATCCATCGATAGTACTACTATGGTCCCTAACCCCATTTCCCTGCTCATTGATCAGATAAGAGGTACTTCCCATGAGTCCCAGACTGCATGGGTAGGATGCCTTGACAGGAGAACTAATCATCTTGTCCACAGGAGAACGAATCATCCTGCCCCAAAGTCGCCATGGGAGAACTAATCATCCCAGCCCACAAGAGAACTAATCATCCTGTTTCACAGTTGCCACGGGAGAACTAATCATCCCGGCCCACAGGAGAACTAATCATCCTATTTCACAGTTGCCACGAGAGAACTAATTAGCCCGGCCCACAGGAGAACTAATCATATTGTTCCACAGTTGCCACGGGAGAACTAATCATCCTAACCCACAAGAGAACTAATCATCCTGTTTCACAGTTACCACAGGAGAACTAATCATCCCAGCCCACAGGAGAACTAATCATCCTGTTTCACAATTGCCACGGGGTATCACAAGGGAAGGTTGAACCTTTCATCCTGTACATAGCGCACCACCAAGGGAGGATGAGTCACCCTGTGGTCGTATGTTGCTCCAGTAAGTACCCCAAGCCCCCCAGAGCTCTTAGAGCTCAATGCATGCAACATGCAGGACCCTTATAAGAAGGTCTCTCAACGACTCCAAGTCGTTCGAGAAAGTCACAGATTTGACCTTTCCCCGGGGCTTTGACAAAATGTTTGTGACTTGTATATCAGTCTCAATGCGATGGAGACTCCTTGCTCATCGACTTACCATATCCCAGATAAGGCAGTATCTGATGTCTATCTGCTGGAGCAATCATCGAATATGGGATTCCTCAATAATCGAATCCCCCCTCCGGTTGTCACAGAGAATCACAATGGTATTCATCATGTGTACAAACAGCTCACTTAAGAGCTTCTACAACCATGCAGCTTCACACGAGATCATACTCGTAGCTATGTATTCGGTGTCGGCAGTGCTTATAGCAACCGACTTCTGCTTCATGCTCATCTATGATATCGAAGTAGAATCCAAAGAGAACCAACACTGAGAAATGCTCTAGTGATCCTCCACACTACCTACCTAGTCAGCATACGAATAATCATGCAGTTTCATATTCCTGGCAGTGTATCTCAATCCATGAGAGATTTTGCCCTAATGATATCTCAGAAAATTGTTGGCACCAATCCAATGAGGCTCAACCAAATATGAGCTCACCATGCTAACTGCAAAACATATGTCCGGACGGGAGTTCACCAAGAACATCAATGCGAATGAGTTTATGAAACTCAGAGGCATTTCCCAACTCTGGTTCGACATCACTACCATATAACTTCTGAAAGTTAAGATCCTCGAGGTAGTCACAGGGTTGCAGTTTATCATCCCACATCCGGAATCCAACTGCCTCTTACTTCTGCAAGTGAGAGGGTCTGCACCTATTTGAAATAGGTCGTCCTCAGAAGGTGCTGGTATGAGAGGTCTAACATCCACAACCTTCAAACAATGGTTTGGATCGGCTTCACTCTTAGTGAATCTTAGCTTCATCTGACAGTTATCAATCCTCTCATATTACGTCCGGGGTGTTTTGCTTCAAGCCATAGAGGGTTTTCTTCCACCTGTATACATGAGATTCCTGATCATGAATCTCAAACTCCTCGGGTTGTTCCAAACCTATGGACCTGCTGCATGAGGGGAATGGTCCCCTTATAAGATTTTCCTTCGGTACATCTCAGACATGTACCTTCCTACTCTTCTTGAATTTAGGCATCCCTATCACCATTTGACTCACATCCGGTAGGGCCCCGTAGGTAGACCTCCAGTGTTATAGATGTGATATCTCAATTGACATGATCCCCAATGGACCATCCTGCAACTTGATACAAATTGCCAACCCTGAACCCATGAGAAAAAACATCTTTGAAAATTCTATTTTTTAACACGTACCTTTCCATCAATGAATGCCACCCTGAAACCTTTGACTTCCATTTCCGAGATGGACACTAGGTTCTTCTTGCGATTAAGTACATAAAAGAGATTCTTGTAAATGAATAGAGTTGCCCTCATTCAATTGAGGGGTAACATTCTCTACACCCTTTCCGAGATAGGTGGCATCGACTCCAAGTATAATCCCACGGTTGTTTCCATCTCTACCAAATTAGAGAGTGCACCCTTCTATCCGATGAAGTGCCTTGAAGCACTACAATCAATAAGCCAAATTCCCACGAGAGGGCCAATACAAGATAACGCTTCTTTATCTTATCAAAAACAACATTTGATTCTTCATACATGGGGTTCCTTGCTTTCTCTGAAGAGTCGGTTGTCTCCTTGATGACATACATTACCCATCATTCCTCTGATCATTGAAGATGTCCTTGGAATGATTGTTATCATCATCAAGTGATGTGTCCCTACCTTAGACACTCCTTCGCATAATGGCCGAACTTATTACAACTAAGGCATCTGCCTTTCCTTCCACCCTTAGATCCGGACTTCCCATTGAAGTGATCTTTAGGTAGGCCATCAGAAACTTCTGGTACGCCATTCTAATAATATTCTCTACTTCGACTTCACCCTCGGTGAATCTAAAGAGGGATGAGGAATCCACTGATCCTTTTGTCCTTTCCCAACTGTCTTTGGTGATTGCTCTTTCACTCTTGCTTGGGCATCGTCTTCACTTCAGCTCTAATACCATGTTAACTTTTAGGTATGTTCTATACTTAAAGCAGTTTATTTCAATTTTCACAGTTAGCTCAATATCCTTTTTAGATTAGAAATCACATCAGCATTAAAGTAAACTGCAGATATAACATAAACATAAACCGCAGAAGACAAGACAAGACAAGAGGACACAAGATGTGGCGCTAGCCAGGGACAAACCCCAATGTGGGGAAACCCTTGATCAATTATTCTTATACGTTCTTCAATAGTTCAGCAGAGAGAGAGATAGTACTTTTACAAAAGTCAACACTTTGACTTATCTAGATAAGAGCATAGATCATCTCTAAGAAGATGATACATGAGATTAGTGGAAGACCTGCTGCTTCAACTGATTCTCCAAGGTGACTCCTTCACCTAACATTGTGCTGCATTTAGTCATCATGCTACACCTCATTGTGCTGCACCATGCTACACCCATCATCACTATGTTGCATCTCATCATGCTTCATTAATCATGACTGTACCCATCATTGTACTGCATTATGTGCCATTGCTGCACCATGTTGCCATACTGACCTATGTGATGGTTGCATCTTGCTTGCTTGTTGTCCCTAGCATGCTTGTTGTCCTTTGCATGCTTGTTGTTGCATGCTAGCTATCCCTTGCATGCTAGTTGTAACATTGCATGCTTGGTGTATTTATTGCTAAGTACCATACAACTGTCCCAATGTTAGTTAGTTGTCCCTTGCATGCTTCTCTCCTTCGGAGACAGATGCTCTGGCTATTCTGGCAATTTCAACTATTCCGGGCAATTCCGACTTCTGCCCCTGCGTCAGTTTTCCCGGCTATTCCAGCAGTTCCGGCAATTCCATCTATTCTCGGTAGTTCCGGCAATTTCGGCTATTCACGATAGTTCCGTCAATTCTGGCTATTGCCGGCAGTTCTGGCAGTTCTAGCAGTTCTGACTTTTCCCTGTAGTTCCGACAGTTCCCAGCAGTTCCGGCAGTTCCAGCAGTTCCGGCTTTTCTTGGCAATTCCAGCAGTTCGGGCTTTTCCCGACAGTTCCTGCTTTTCTCGGCAATTCTGACTTCTGCCCTCTGGATTAGGGCACCATTATCCCTTAGGATCTCTCCTCCTACTAAAACCCAAACACAAGTAGAGAGGAAGAGATCCCAAGTGTGTTGAAAATGACTTGAAAGCCACCTCTATTTATACTAAAACATTGAGCACAAGTGGGGTTTATTTTGTTGCTGGCCGACCTTGGCAAATTGTCCCATAACACAAATAAATTCATATCTCCATGAATACTTATCAGAATCGGATGATCTTTAGATCAATCCTACACCTCTCGATGAGAGGGATCCAAGAAAAATATCAGATTCCATTAATAAGATGACCCACATGGAGTGTGGCCCTAGTTGCCAATTTTAACACACTCACAAGGACCCAGGACCTCAACATCAACAGAGACCTTTTGCACTCAAAAAAGGAACTGCACTTAAGGCAGCAATCTAGAATTGCACTCCAGGAGATTGCACTTGAAGTTTTGCACTTAATGTTGGGCACAATGGTCAATATGACCTCATCGAGTTGAACGAAGAAGATCGATGCTTCTTATGCATAGCCAGCTTCCAAAACAGAATTCGGTCTTATCATCTAGATTTTGTATGGCAAACTATTGATTATTAAGCCTGGATTAGAATGGAAATCCGATGGGCATCTTCGTGATCTAATTTTTACTAAATTGTAATATGTAGAATGGATTATAAATCCTGTAGAAACAATGTAGAACAGGGTGGAGAGATACACGCATACATACTAAAGGATTCAAACTCTTTTGTTCTACAAATTTTATTGAATGGAAATTATCTTGGCTCTGGTTTTGCATTGAAGGAGAAATTGTGTTGCAAGAGTTGTAAATGTTTGATTAGTTATTTGATTCTCTTCATTTTACTGTAAGTCTCATACCTGGTTGTGGCAAGGGCCCACCACCACTAGGCAATTTAATTTCATAGTTGGTAGTCGTTTTGATTGCTTTAAGTTTTAGTTTCTTCCTCTGAATCATTCTGAAAAGGATTTCAATTTAGTTTCTGGCATTGATTGATTGTGGCAAAGAGCTTTCGAATTCATTTTGTTTACATAACAGTGTTCTGGCATTTGTGACATATTTTGTTTTTGTTTTTGCGTGAGCTAGTTTTTAAAAGATTGGATTTGGTTATATGGTAAATGAATAGATTAATTAATACTTACAGTTGATTGGATTGCATGTTCCCTACAAGTTGATCTCAAACAAAAACACATTTCTTTAATTTCTCCTAGGTACTCTCGGTTTCCAAAGCAAATCAACGATGAATGTAAAAACCTTTATCTACTGTGTCTTCAACGCAGCACTACGATTCTTTACCTCCGATTTCAAGCATCTTTCAGAGTCTTTGAGTGAGCGTTTATCTCCTGCTACACAACAACGTTGCCCAATTGTAGGCACAATGCAAATCACAAGGCCGAATTGCACAACGATCACCCCAATTTCGCCATAAAAATCCGGTTGCAATTATTTATCTGAATGAATGTTGTAGGTTTATGCAGCAATAAAATTAGATTCACGGTGCGAAGTATAGACTGATTAATCTCATAAAAAATCGTTGAAACTCAATATAAAAATTCTGGACTCGTCAATGAAACTTGGTATTATCATGATTGAGATAATGGAGTGCTAAGATAGTTAAATCCATTTTCCATTTTCCATTTATAACTTGCAAAGCACAAGTTAAGCCTTAAGAATCGATTTCTAGAACAGAATTTAAAGGATTGTTTCTTTCTTTGATTGATTGGATCAAGCAAAAGACTGTTTTAACTCAAATTTCTATTATTTTGAAAACAGAGTATAGGTTTGAAGTGTCATAAGTTATCAGTTTGCAGACAAGCTTTCATTGGGTTGATAAGGAGAGTTGGTATTTTGTTTTAGTTTTCCTTTCATGATGATTGAATGCTAGAAGACTGTATTTTGATTGATTTTGAAAGTTAAATTGATGAGGAGTACTTCTGCCAAATACCCTCGTGGATCTAGGGGCAGTGATAAATGCAATGACCTATGAAACAATGACATCATTACAGCGACTTGGACTTAAATCCACCCCTATCCTTTTAGAAATGGCAGACAAATCTGTCGGCAAACCAATGGGATCCCTAGAGGACATAGTGGTCACAATTGCCTCTTAGCAATATCCCATAGATTTTGTAGTTATTTCTCCAAAAACCTCTAGGCCTGGACACCCTGTGGTTCTGGGACGACTGCAGCTAGTAACTGTTGATGCCGTCTTAGGATGCAAAAATGAAGAAATGATTATTTCCAATGGTCCCCACAATCAAACTTTGTCTATTTTTCCACCTACTCAAATAGTTGTTGAAGTACCATTATGGCTCAAAAACCCATATGGAGACGAAGACTGTATGTTTCCTCTGTTGTCATTAGATCAGTCTAGAGGTCTCCAAGAGCATTCCGATGAACATGTTTTGCAGCAGTTTTTAGTTGATAGCTCTTGTAGCGATTACCCCATCTCTTTTAATGGTTATCAACATGTGTTTAGTGATGAGTTTTAGGAAACTTGCTATCCAGCTGTCTTCGCCTCTTTTGCAGCAATGGAGGAAAGCCATGAACTCACCACAGAACTTGTAGAAATATTTTAAGGAAAAATCTTACATATCGGTACAAGATTCACAGTAGAACAAAGGCAGCAGTTGATGAGTATGATTCGCGAACAAACTGGAGCTTTTGCCTGGGATTAGTTGGACATGAGGGGCATACATCCGGACACTTGCATCCACCATATCTATACAAATGAAGAAATGAGACCTATTCGGCAACCACAAGGGCGTATGAACCCAACATTAAAAGACATTGTCAAAGATGAGCTTCAGAAACTTTTGGCTGCAAATTTCGTTTACCCCATTTCTGACAGTAAGTGGGTGTCACCTCTGGTAGTGGTTCCAAAGAAGAACGGCAAGTGGAAAATCTGCGTTGATTACAGAAAATTAAACAAGGCCACATTGCGCGACTATTTTCCATTGCCCTTCATTGATTAATTCCTCGACACGATTTCAAGTAAGAAATATTTTTCTTTTCTAGATGGGTACAATGGTTACAATCAAATACAAATAGCCGAAGAAGACCAAGAGAAGACTACCTTTACATGCTCTTGGGGTACTTATGCACATAGAGTCCTCCCCTTTGGTCTTTGTAACACCTCCAACACTTTTCAGAGAGTTGTACTTGCCAATTTTCTCTGATTTGATCCATGACTGTGTGGAGGTCTATACGGACGACTTCACAGTTTATGGAGATGACTTTTCACAGGCTTTAGCAAATCTAGAGAAAGTATTAATTCGTTGTCAAGAAGCTGATCTAGCCCTTAGTAGCGATAAATGTAAGATGATTCAAACTAAGTGAATTGTTCTAGGCCATCATGTGTCATTTGAAGGAATTCAAGTTGACCCGGCAAAAATCAAGGTAATCTCGCGTATCCCTATTCCTAGCTCGCAAAAAGAGGTAAGAAGTTTTTTAGGGCACGTAGGATATTATCAACGATTTATTGAGAATTTCACTAGAATTGCAGCAATATTATTTAAATTGTTAACTAAAGATGCTAACTTTGTATGGAATGTTCACTGTGAACAGGCTTTTCAGGTACTAAAGGAAAAGTTGTCCATGGTTCTAATACTGAGAGGGCCAAATTGGTCCTTACCTTTTCATATTTGTATAGATGCTTCAGATACTGCACTAGGAGCGGTGTTGGGACAAAGGGAGGATAACTCTCCCTATGCCATTTATTTTGTCAGCAAAAATCTCTACCCCGCTAAATTAAATTATACGGTTACTTAAAAAGAGTTGTTAGCAGTTGTGCATGCTATAGGAAAATTTAGGCACTATATTACTGGTTATGAGACATTTGTCCATACCGACCATTCTGTTGTTATATTTTTAATGAATAAACCTATTACTAACGGTAGGATAACAAGATGGTTGTTGCTTCTACAAAAATTCAATATAACTGTAATTGATAGGCCTGGAAGGGATAACTTGATAGCCGATTTCTTATCTCATTTGAACATTGCACAAGGAAGTATGCCAACACCAGTGCCTGATGAATTTCCAGATGAAGCACTATTTTCCATTTCCACTATTACTCCTTGGTTTGCTAATGTCATCAATTATCTGGTATCAGGAAAACTACCTCAAAACATGTCGGCCCGAGAGAAGCATAATATAGTGCAACGTAGTGCTAATTTCTCTTGGATCGAAGGAGATCTATTTTATACTGGGCCAGACTCGATTATGAGGCGGTTGTGGGGGAAGATGAAATGTATGATGTGTTGAGAGCCAGTGACAACAAGCCTTGTGGTGGTCATTTTGCCGATAAAAGGACTGCATACAAAGTTTTCCGTACTAGATACTATTGGCCTACACTTTTTAAAGACACCAAGAAGTTTGTTTTGAGTTGTGACACTTGCCAACGGATGGGGAGACCTGTTTCCTCTGATGAAATGCCTCTTCAACCACAAATTGCCATTGAACCCTTTGAGAAGTGGGCATTGGACTTTGTAGGGCCCATCTCCCCAATGTCGAAAAAGAAGAAATATATCTTGGTGTGCATTGACTACGTCACAAAGTGGATGGAGGCTAAAGAATTGTATGCTGCCACTGAAAAGGCAGTAGTAGAATTTTTGTCGAGGACATCTTTACGAGATTCGGTGTGCCTCGTGAAATCGTCACAGACCAGGGTACACAATTTACATCAAAGTTGGTCAAGACACTCACGGAGCAGTATCAAATTAAGCATCGCAAATCAACTCCTTACCACCCCCAAGCTAACGGGCAAGTGGAGTCCACAAACAAAGTTTTGGAATCCATCCTCACAAAAACCATTCAACTACATCATATGGATTGGGCGGATAAGCCACTAGAGGCACTATGGACCTACCAGATCACTTGGAGAAATGTGGCTAGACACACACCTTATGAGTTAGTCTATGGTAAACAAGTGCTCTTGCCCATTGAATTCCAAGTAAAAACATTCAGGACTGCCACTCAGTTGGGCATGAATCTAAATGAGGCTCAAGAGCAGAGGTTGATGCAATTGAATGAACTTGACGAAATCCGACAAGATGCCTACCATAGAACTGCATTGGTGTAGAACCAAAGAGCTCGATGGCATGACAAATTTATCAAGAAGAAAGTCTTTCGCCCAGGTGACTGGGCCTTGTTATATGATAGTAAGTTTAAGCATTTTAAAGGTAAATTCTCAACTAGATGGTTAGAACTGTATGAAGTATCTGAAGTTTTTGATAACGGTTCAGTTCGTATTTGTACTATTGATAATGATAAGACTTCTTTTGTTGTAAATGGTCATCAACTTAAAGTTTATCACAAACCACTTTCACGTGATCAATTTTTGCAGGAAGTACGAAAGGATCCAGGATTGGAGCTGATTCATGCAAATGACTAGCCCCTTGCTAGTTCAGTTGATTAATTTCTTTATATTTACTTATATATATATATAAACTAGTGGGTTGTTATTTTTCATATCTACAGGGGGTTTTCCCCACAGCCCATGTAGAATAAAGGAGGAATTCACCAGGAGCAAACTTATTACTTTATCCAATCCTGGTGGATTACTTATGGAAAAGGAACTTGTGGAGTCTTCTTTGGAGGCCTTCAGATTCTCTAAACACGAAGCTTCCGAGCATTGACTAATCCAGGCTTGCAAAATGATATGGACCAGTATTAGTCTAGGGATTCCTTGAGTATAGAATTGTTCTTTTCCGGGCTCAAGGAAATGTTTACGGAAAGGAAGCCCCCTGGAGTCTACTATGGGTAATTCAGACTCTCTAAACATGAATGCCTTGAGCACAAACTACTTTAGGCTCACTAAAACAATAAAGTAGTGGTAGTTCAGGGATCCTTTCGGCATTGAATTATTCTTTTCCGGGCCCAAGGGAATAATTACAGAAAAGAAGCCCCCTTGGAGCTCTCTTTTTGGACATTTCCAGCTCCCTAAATAAGAAATGCCCCAAGCAGTTGTCATCTCAGGCTTGGTCAAAAACCATGAGATGATAGACAGGGTTCTAGTGTTATCCCACAGCAGATTTGATGCCAATTTGTCAAAAGAATTACAGATTTATGTTCTATTTCCTATGTTCAACTAGTTTTGTTCTCAAGTACTTAATGTTGGGCTAGAGTTTTCCTGAGAATCAGTTTGTTTCAAGATTCTGCAATATTTGTAATAATATGAATGTTCAAAGTGCTAATCCTGACAGCAGCAACCTCAGCTTCTTAAAAACATATCAGTCTCTCAAAGATATGTAAACTCTGCTGCTAAAGCACCAAGAAGTCTTCTCATATGATTGGATCTCTCAGTTCACTAAAAAAAAAAACATTGTTGTTCTCTGCACGATGAGGAAACATGTTCAACCGATGGATCTAGAAGGCGTTCGCACTATCTTCTGTACCCAAGATCATTACAGTGACACAGGTATTGCACTTAACTTACCTAATTGGTCTCAGATAGTTCTAATGCTCACCAAATGTAATTGTATTTTACCAATTTCCTAAAAAACCAGGCTATATTCCTATTTTCACCTTTGCTTCCTAACGTATTCCTGGATTTGATTAAACCACCTTTCATTTCAGCCTCCTCATGATTATGATCCCTACCCTTTCCGCACATATAATCATAATTTGAGCATGATTTCCGTTGATGGGCACGACATGCATCGATCCATGGCTAGACACAGAGTATTATTCTTCAAATACGCACAGGTGTTAGTATGATTGGTTCCGTTGAGACGAGCAGTCTCTGGTGGAGAACAATGCTGAGTCTATTCCAGATCAGCAGTCCTTTGCCGGCTTTTGATCACATATATGATGTTTAATGATGACCGGTTGACACCTCTCGCTCCAGAAGGCGGCCAGCGCATTATTGCTCTCAATGTCCATGACTCCATTATGAAATACATGTTCCATTCCCTTATTTTTAATCATTGATTCCGTAATTATGAAATGCATGTTCCCTTCTCAGATTTTAATTGTTGAACAGTTCTCATTTATTCACAGCCACTCCATACGAATTGTTCTCACCACAGAAGTGTCTGGTAACTCGATTAGGTGCTAATAGTGAAGTGACAATTGTTGTAAGAGAGTTAGTTCGTTGGTTCAGTGGATCACTTGTCCAAGCCAGCGCATTCTACAAGAGATCTAAGAATTTCACTATGGGAGTAGATAAGCACGAGCCGACATTTGGCTAGTTCTCGCAAACCCTTGAATATCAATCTTGTAAGCCGATCATTGAAGAGAAGGGATGGACAATTTTTAGAGAAGGGATGGAAAGTTTTTCCCCAAAAAATTCAGGGGTATAACGATGTAGTTACTTTGGCCTTTGCCCAAACGTTTGATGGAAAGAGAGCCAAAGTTGGAAACTTGCAACTCAAGATTATAGGGGCAGTCTCTCAGCGAAGCAACAAGGCTACCTTCAAGTGGGGAGCATTTCTTCAAGGGCGGCCAATTACACATTCCCAATGGTGCAATGTTTCTAAAACCGGCTTATCAGTCACTAAGCTAGGCCAAAGGAGTGTTGCATACCTACATTCAAGATTAGTGGCATCCCTTGTTAGCTATGATCCAGCGTTTCTTTACCGGAGAAGGAAGGTATGGCATCGTTTTTGTATACCATATCAGGCTCTTGATGCATTTATAGAGGACTGCTCCATAAATATTCCGCATTTCTTGAAATTAAGCCTCCACAAGATGGCCAGGGGAGTGCAATCTGAGGGTAAGAAACCAGAGACTTCCCTCTACCATCATAGTTTGATTAAAATTTTGATTGTAGCTGAGCTAAGTAAGAGAAAGAAGTCTTGGGAAGGCTTTCTCATAGAAAACTTTCTAAGAGAAGAGACACAGGTCAAGTGGAAACAGAGGCCTGTGGGCAAAACCTTGAAGTCCTGGAGGGAAACCCCTGCACCTACCTCATAGAGAACCCCTACTTGCCCCACTTCTCTTGCCCATTCTGTGTCACCTCCTACCAAGAATCTTAAAATTTCTGATCCCTCTTCTAGCTAGGCAGCTGAGCCTTCAAAGATACAGTTAGAAAGGAAGCAAAAGGAGAAGAGGGGAAGGGAGACCCTAACTGAGCCAGCTGAAATTCCCTCAACAGGTCAACGAAGTCACCAACGCAAGAACAAGGTTAGGAGAACCTTGTTTCCTACTTCCAAAACTCCAGCTCCTACTATAGAAATTCCTATACAAGGTAGAAGAAGGACTCGAAACATGAATAAACCTCCTCACACCTCATCTGCATTTTCAGCTGCCAGTCCTCAACGAGTGTTTGTAACCTCATCCACAGAGTTCGTTGCTCAATCCCCATTACCTCTCCCTTAGTCTCCTTCACCTCCATTACAGTCCCAAATTCTCGATGGTATTGCTCAGGATTTACATACTTCCACTCAGCCTTCAACTAATCAACAACAACAATTCTTTTCACCTAAACATAGAGCAAGTCAGATGCCTGGAGGAAGTCCTTCCCAACAATCCACAGCTCCAACAAGGACACCTATTTTTGAAAAAGAATAAAACCTAAGAACTAAGTTGATCAGACTCCAGAAAAGGATTGGTAAACTCAAAGATCAGGCTCATTAATTTAAGGTATTGTTTCACTATGTCATAGGCGTGAATGATCAGCTGCGCGATAGTAACTTGAGACTCTTCGCTCAAAATGATGCTTTGAAGAGAAAGAATAGACAACTTTTGACTTGGAAAGCAGCCAAGACTCATCCTGCAAAAAGGATCAATGCTCAAAAATTGGTCAGGCAGTTCACCAAATGTTCAGTGCTAGTGAAAAGAGGACTTGAAGTCTTGGTCAAGGCAACTGGCCTTTGACCAAACACTTGGGTGATTCAATCTATTTTTGGTCTAAGATGCATAAGGACATGCATCACCTCAAGTGTGGGGGAGATGTTGGACCCCGTTTTTGTCTCTGCTCATACACTTTTCATGCTACTTTCTGCCCTGTTTTAACCTACAGTGGAACTCTTTTCATAACATTTTGACCTCCTTGTGCCTGGACTATACCTAATTACCACCCAAGGTAAAAGCATTACAAATGGTGTGTTTTAGCTATTTTAATGATCAATATTAGGGAGTTGAATGTGTGTTTGTTGTTTACTAATCATTATGGGTGATGGATGTAAAGATTGCTCTCATAGGGACCCAGGACTTCAGCATCAAAAGAGACTTGTACACTCAGAGAAGGAACTACACTTAAGGCAGCAATCTAGAATTGCACTCCAGGAAATTGCACTTGAAGTTTTGCACTTAAGGTTGGGCACGATGGTCAATATGACCTCATCGAGTTGAACGAAGAAGATCGATGCTTCTTATGCATAGCCAGCTTCCAAAACAGAATTCGGTCTTATCATCTAGATTTTGTATGGCAAATTGTTGATTATTAAGCCTGAATTAGAATGGAAATCCGATTGTTATCTTCATGATCTGATTTTTACTAAATTGTAATATTGAGAATGGATTATAAATCCTGTAGAAACAATGTAGAACAGGATGGAGAGATACACGCATACATACTAAAGGATTCAAACCCTTTTGTTCTACAAATTTTATTGAATGGAAATTATCTTGGCTCTAGTTTTGTGTTGAAGGAGAAATTGTGTTGCAAGAGCTGTAAATGTTTGATTAGTTATTTGATTCTCTTCATTTTACTGTAAGTCTCATACCCAGTAGTGGCAAGGGCCCACCACCACTGGGCAATTTAATTTCATAGCTGGTAGTCGATTTAGTTGCTTTAAGTTTTAGTTTCTTCCTCTAAATTGTTCTGACAAGGATTTCAATTTAGTTTCTAGTGTTGATTGATTGTGGTAAAGAGCTTTCGAATTAATTTTGTTTACATAATAGCGTTCTGGCATTTGTGACATATTTTGTTTTAGTTTCTACATGAGCTAGTTATTAGAAGATTGGATTTGGTTATATGGTAAATGAATAGATTAATTAATACTTACAGTTGATTGGATTGCATGTTCCCTACAAGTTGATCTCAAACAAAAACGCATTTCCTTAATTTCTCCTAGGCACTCTCTGTTTCCAAAGCAAATCAACGATGAATGTAAAAACCTGTCTATTGCGTCTTCAACCCAGCATTGTGATTCTTTACCTCCGATTTCAAGCATCTTTCAGAGTCTTTGTGTGAGCGTTCTATCTCCTGCTGCACAGCAGCGTTGCCAAATTGTGGGCACAATCCGAATCACAAGGCCGAATTGCACAACAATCACCCCAATTTCACCATAAAAATCTGGTTGCAATTATTCATCTGAATGAATGTTGTAGGTTTATGCAGCAATAAAATTAGATACACAGTGTGAAGTATAATCTGATTAATATCATAAAAAATCGTTGCAACTTAATATAAAAATTCTGGAATTGTCAATGAAACTTGATATTATCATGATTGAGATAATGGAGTGCTGAGATAGATAAATCCATTTTCCATTTTCCATTTATAGCTTGCAGAGCACGAGTTAAGCCTTAAGAATCGATTTCCAGAACATAATTTAAAGGACTGTTTCTTTCTTTGATTAATTGGATCAAGCAGAAGACTGTTTTAACTCAATTTCTATTATTTTGAAAACAGAGTATAGGTTTGAAGTGTCATAAGTTATCAGTTTGTAGACAAGCTTTCATTGGGTTGATAAGGAGAGTTGGTATTTCGTTTTAGTTTTCCTTTCATGATGATTGAATGCTAGAAGATTGTATTTTGATTGATTTTGAAAGTTAAATTGAGTGATTCAGATTTCACTGTGATTCTTTTTGCTTTGTTTTGAGTGCTTGAGTGTAGTATTGTAGCCTAGAATTTGATAAATCTAGATACTCTTGGTTGAAATCATCATTTCCAGCTTGAGGTAATTTTCATTAGCATTGCCTTAGTATAATGTGTGTTTGTTAGATTTCGAGGTAGTTAAGATTACAATCAACTGTGTGATTTACCTTTTTCATTAAGAAGACAGAGTGTTGGTTTGTTAAAGGCCTAAGTAGGTTTTCTTGAGCTTAGCTTGAGATTTGATTTATGATTGAATGCAATTGTAAAATAGCTTCTCAAGTACAGTTTTGTGTCTCATAGCAATTCATATTTTGCTTTTCATTCTTGAAAATAGAGTTAGGGTTTGGTATTTGAAGTTTGTTCTTACGGTTATGACAGATTAGGTAATATGTATGCAGATTAGTTGAGTGTGAGAGATCAAGATTGCTTGGTTAAGTGTGTGAGACAAAGTATTCAGATTAGCTCCCAACATAAAGATATTTTACTTGTTAATGTGAAGCCTTTCTCATTCTAGGGTTTTGAATTAAGAACAGTTATTGAGTACAAGATTGATTGCTTAGTTTAAAGCTGAATTACCATCGCAAGTAGATTAGATCTTTTTCTTTCAAGTAGAAATTGTAAGGGTCGGAAATTAGGATTTGAATTTTGAATGATTGAATTGATGTGTGGAGTCTGTTTCATTAGGAATTCACTTTCATAGCCTGTCAGATTGGAATCTTTGGTAAAGAATCAAGTTGACATTTAAGTCCAGATTTCAGTTCAAGTACAGAGTAGGTTAAGAGATTTCAAAGTCTTTAAGTTGAATTTGATTATTGATTTTGCCTGTGTTAGCAAGATGGATTGATTTCCTTTTGAGTTGTGTGTGTTTACAAGCATTTGTGTGTTCCACTGCTTAGCTGATCAATATAAAGGAAACATTAAAGCTCTGACCAAGAACAGAATATAGAAAGCGCAATACAACTTATGTTTACGAGCCCGGATTGACATATAGATGCAGGAGAATTAATACACCTATTAGATCTCTCAACAGTCCCTCATAGTTAGATACCATGGCTAAATATTAGAGAGTTGGAAAATTGATTAATCCCCTCATCAGTCAATTAATTAAATTTTCTGGCAAAATTAAAATTAATCTTAAGCTAAAAATTTAATTAATTTTGTATCCTCAGTAAAATTAATTTCTCTAATGGTGAAATTCGTGGGTTTTAAAGAAGTTGATTTTTGGAGGCCCCCAACCAAGGGAATATTGAGAAAATCAAGAAATGTTGGACCCTTGGGCCTTGGTGGTTAGGTCAAAGTCAATTTTTTTAGGAAATTAACTCAAAATAATTAATTTTGAGTTAATTAAAAATCATTTAAATGAATTTGAATTTTCCTCAAATTAAATAATTTTGACGGTGATGATTAAGGATTAGTTAAATCTTTATGAAGGGATCAAGCCAACTAGCTGTTGGAGATTTTACTTATAAATTAGAGATTAGTGTCAGTTTGTTTTTTGATCTAATCTCTAAATCGTGTACTAAGCTCTCAAGCTCTCTTCTATATTTTTTTTTGAATTAATGCAAAAGTCTTTGGGGTTCCAACATGTTGTGGTGTTCCTCTTCACAAATTTATGGTAACATTGTTTGAATTTCTGCCAAATGTTATGTGAAAACTATCAATTAATAGCTCTTTTAGAATAATCTGAATACAGGGATCTTATTTAATTTGTTGGATCTAGGGTAACATTCTTAATTTTGATTGAAGTAGTAGGTATCTCTATTTGTTTAGAATTTCATTGATGTTCTATTTCTCTACTTGGTTTGATGGTTGATCTAGTGTTTGTAGGAGATCTTTCAGGTTGTTGTTGAGCGTTTGAGGATAGTTCACTGTTGGACCAGGCAACTCTCAACGTATATTTTCTGAAGAGCCTACTTCACATAAGCCTTGGGACTATCTTAAGATTAAATTATTTTTCCTGCAAGGTGTTTTTGGGCTAGTACCTCTCCAAAATTTTCAAAAACTTAATTTTTTAAATATTTTGTGGAAAATTGATAGACCTAGTTGTTGACGGCCTTATTTTATCAGATTTGGGAGCGGAGTTGGAGTCATATTCCTCAAATCTAATAGATCTACCATTTTTGTACATAGTTCTGTAATTTTTTTTAGGTTTTCTGACTTGGGTTTCTGAGGTTTTATTTTTTTTTGTATATCTGGGTTTTGGGTGTTTTGTTTGCATTTTTGTAGGTGCAGATCTTAAAGAATTATTTTTTTTTTAAACCAGATCTAGGCCCTGGAGGGTAAGGTCTGGCCTCAATATCATTTTGCAGGGGAATTATTCCAAATTATTTTCAGTTTGAGGGTTTCAAATTTAGATCTGAGAATTTTTATAAGTTTTTCGAGAACAAATCTGAAGCAGAAAAATATAAAATTTTAATCAAAAATTTTTGGGAAATTTTCTTAAGGTTTTTGGGCTACCATTTTCTACTGCGCTTTTTCCCTTCTCTGGAAAAATTCGAATTTTTTACGCTCCTCTTTGTTGCCTGTGTTTTTCCTTTTCTAACCCTCTTTGCCTTCATCCACTACGAAATCTAAGTTCTTATGCATTGTCTGTTGCGTCTTTTCCAGCTCACGTTTCTTCTTTTCCTTGCTGCCTACAGTTCTCCCTCTCTGCTTCGCGTCCCTCTCATTTGCCGTCAGCTCCTACGCTTTCCCTCAATTTTCTGCTCTTCAATTTTTGCTAATTCCGGCCCTAACTTCAGTATTCCTCCCTCATCGCTCCATCCTCTTGGCGACTTGCAGATCTGTGTAGCTCCCTCCTCCATCGTTGCTCAAACCTGCAAGGCTCTCCCATAACGTTGCTCGGACTCACAACATTATTTCTCCTCAGATCTTGTATGCATTCCATTCTCCTCTACATGCTGCCATCATCGTTCTCCTGTCAAACTTCCTTGTCACCGCCAAACCTGCACAAAAACAAGATAAAATCTGATTTCCCTTTTATTTTTCTTTAAAGATTTGTTTTGATATGCGTTAGGTTTAGATTTTGATTTTTTTTATAACATAACATAGTTCGATTTTTCTTATTTAGTTAGCTTTTTGTTTTAATTTTGTTTTGACTTTTCATTTTATTTTTTAATTTATTTTTGTTTAAATTAAAAAAGAAAACTAAATAAAACATTTTGATTTTAATGACTTTGATCGAATTTCAATTTTTTTAATTTTCGCTTTCACCCTTTGTTTTGATATTTTTTTTTACATTTTGATTTTGCATGAGATAAAAAAAGTCAAAAATTTTAAAAATTTCTTCATTTCCATTTTTTATTAATGTAACTTTGATTTTTCTAGATTTAAATCAAAAGAAAGCTTTATGCTCACACATTAAAATTTTAATTTTTATGTGGCCTTTGGTCCATTAAAAATTTAACTTATTAAAGCCTTCTGATTTTTTTATTTTTTTTCACATTAAAAACTTAACTAATCATTTGCCATCTTAATTTTTTTCATAAAACTTAGCACATCAAAAGTTCCCTAAGGAATAATTAAATTTTTAATCTAAAGTTCCTTCTTAGGTTTTTATTTGTGTTATGTAAGAACCGAAAAAATTGAAATACAGAAACAGTAAAGAATTTAAAGCAGGTATCTATCTGAACTGCTGCAGTTGATGATGCCTGTGGCTACGCTACTCCAATTACCGAGAGACCAATTCCACCCAGCCAGACTAAGCAGAGCCTGGTTGCTCAACACAGTAAGCTTCTCAACAGAAGTCGACTGTCCCCCGTGCCCAGAACCTCAGAACACTCAAAGCTCTTCTAATGGTTGGTTCTTCCTCCTGGTTTGTCCTCCTGGTTTTTCTCCTCGTTTTTGTCCCCCTGGTCAACCCATTACTTGCGGTATATATCCTTGGGTTTGGTGGTGGCCGCCCTCCCACCTACAGCCACCGCTCACCCTACTACTGCCATGCCTCCGTGTAAAGTTTTGTAGATGTTCTATGCTAAGAGCAATTTCACTTTTCACACGGCAATCATACAAGTAGTTAAGCAAAATGCAGATAGAACATATAAGCAAATCTTTCAGAAGACAAATCAGAAACAGGAAAAATGTGTGTGTTCGTTTCGGCGGTCAACAGGATGCTTCAACCAGCAAAGTCTCCTTTGGTCAGCCAGCCCAGATGTGTCACAACAACCCTCCAACCAGTAGATGAGTCAACCCAAGTCAATTCTGCAAAAGTCAATGCTATCCTGAAAAGTCAACGCAGGGGCAGCAAGCTAAAAGTCAACGCAGCAGCAAAACGGTCAACTCTTTGACCTTGATTTTTGTGCCAGGTAGTACGGCCTTCAAAAATCGAACTTCCCACAAATTTTCAGCTTGATTGGACCACGGGTTGACCAAAGTCAACGCTGGTCAAACTTTCTGCAAAACCCTAGCAGCAGAAACCCTAGCAGCAGAAAATCCGTACAGTCTGTCCTCTTCCTCCTTCCCACGTGTGGCTGAATTCGTCCTCCAGGTAGCTCGTATTCTCTAAGATGGGAGAGGAAGATGTGAGTTGAATTGAGTACTCATTCTCTCCAACTTTTCCTGTATATATATACATCAATGAGGGTGTGTGACACATATGTTGGGCATGTGAGCCTACATTACAAAACTGGCTAACCTTGCACATATAATTTATTAAGAATAATAAATTCAAAATATAAGTTCTGCTCATCGGATTAAGACTATTTTTATATGGATTTTACACCTCTCTGAAAGAGGAATCCAACAAAAATATTAGCCTCTTAATCTGATTATCAGAACATGGAGTTTGGACCTAGTTGTCCAAATTTAACACTCCCTCTCAACTAGGGAGAACTCCATCTATTAGTGCAATCAACATCGTGAGTCATCCCGCCGAAACTTGCTTTGCTGGCTTCTTTATTTCAGAACAGAAATGGGTCAGTCACAAAGACATCATTCCCCGACTGACATAATCAGTCCAGAGGTTCCAGACCTCACAAATCTTGATCCCAGATCAAGTGGTTGGACCATGCCATCCTA
>APFE030827317.1:514208-587121 GCA_000404065.3 Pinus taeda | reverse complement strand
ATCATTCTCAGAAATCCTTAACTGATGATAGCCTGATCGAAGGTCAATTTTTGAAAAGACAGCAGCTCCTTTCATTTGATCGAAAAGATCGTCAATTCGAGGCATAGGGTATTGATTCTTTATTGTAGCTCGATTCAATTCTCGATAATCCACGCATAATCTTAAAGATCCATCCTTCTTCTTCGCGAAAATTACCGGAGCGCCCCAAGGTGATGTGCTGGGCCGAATATGCCCTACATCCAGCAGTTCCTTCAATTGGATCTGCAGTTCCCGAAGTTCTGGCGCCGTCATTCTATAAGGTGCTTTAGAGATTGGTTGGGTACCCGGTTTTAACTCGATAGTAAGGTCCAACTCTCTTACCGGAGGCAATCCAGGTAGTTCTTTTGGAAATACATCTGGAAATTCGGCCAATACTGGATATTGTCCGAGGGATGGCCCTTTTTCTTGGCTTACTTCTTGAATTACATAAGCCTGGCAACCTTTCCTTAAGCAACGCTTCATCTGCATTACTGAAATGTAGCGTAAAGAGACTTCCCTCTTGATTCCCTGAATTTGGATGGCTTCTCCTTCATCATTTATGCCTATAATCCTTTTCCCATAACAGTCTACCCAAGCTCGGTGAGCTTCGAGCCAGTCCATACCTATGATAAGATCATATGTCCCTAATGCTGTGACATAAACCTTCAGTTTAGTCAAACAGACCCCTAGATCAATTCCGCATTGATCCACACTCAAGTCTACTGTTTGGAGTTCTCCTGAGGCCATTTCCACTTGGTGGAAATCATTTTGTCTACGAGCTGCCAGCCCACATTTGTTTAATGCATATGAAGAAATGAAACTATCTGTGGCACCAGTATCAAATAAAATTTTGAATTTTATACCATTGATAGTACCTGAAGATTCCACTACAGTGGATTGATGTGCTGCTTGGTCGTGGTCGACCACTGCATGAATTCTATGATTACCTCGGTTGTCTGAATTTGGTTCCTTTCCAGTCCTATGCAATATATTCAACGAAGCTACGGGGCAGTCCCGTTGAAAGTGCGGCCCCCCACATCCCCAACAATTAAGTGGTGCTGATCCTCTTGAGTCAGGGCGTGAATTTCTAGAGAACGAGCTTCGTCCTCTCGTGTTGATTCCTCTCGAATTTCTCCCTCCACTAGCGATCCTTTGAGATGCCCAGGGACTGGTGCTTGATGATCCCGCGGCTATAGTGTTTACTGCCATGGGAGTTCCCGTTCCTATATTTCTTGGGGTAAACCTGTTACCGTAAGGTGGCCTCGAGATACCCCCTCTAAAGAAGTTCCGGGGAGTCTTTCCTGGAAATCCTGATTGGACAGCCTGTTGGCCCCATATCCTTTTTGCTCCCTAGGTGCTCTTCTGCATAACAACCACATTCGACTGCCTCGGCTACTGATGATGGCTTCCACATGCTTACCAAGGCTCTGATGCGAGGATTTAACCCAAAAATGAATCGTTCAGCTTGGCGTTCATCCGAGTCTAAGTAGTGAATGTATTTTACTAGTTCCATAAACCTTATCTCGTACTCTTCCACCGTTTTACTTCCCTGAATTAACGTATCAAAGGCTCTTGCTTGCTGTTGCTGAAAGTACGGAGGTAAATACTTTGCGCGAAACCTTTCCTCAAATAGTTCCCAAGGGGCATTATCTGATGTAAGGTGTAGCTGCTTTTCCAAATTTCCCCACCAAATCAAGGCACTTTCCTTTAGTTGAAACACGGCAATTTTTGTTTTTGCCGAAGACGAATATTCTCTTAACCTAAAACATCTGTTCATTCCCTCCAACCATGCTTCAGCGCGTTCACTTTCCCGACCTCCTGAGAATTCCGGGAGTCTGATTTTCTGAAGCTCCCTAGAGATGTCCTCTTCCAATCTTCTGGGCTCAGAATTCTTTGGTTCCGCTGAACTGGTAGCCAAATGATGAGATTCCTCTTTGTTTTTAGCCTTAGTGGATTCTTTTAATGTCTCCAATAAGGCTTCCAAGGAGTTCATTATCACAGTCAACTCTAGCGCTGGGGCGATTGATGTTGATAATGGTCTGGGTGGTGATGATGGGGACGATGATGGCAACGGTGGCGGCATTAATGGTGGTGATGCTGCCCGATCACGTCGTCGTCGCTCATACGTCTTTACCATTGTAATGGTTCCTGAACACATAATAAAATTTTATCAAAGTTTTGAGGTAGACAACCGAATTTAACGTCTAATTTTCTTTTGCGACTTCACATTCATAAACGGGTATAGTTTGCTATTTTTACCCATTAGGCGGATCTTACTAGTACCGAGGTCAAGGAGGGTGGTCTCGCGACCTCCTTGTCCTAATGCAGGGTTTTTTTACCCTAATATGAATAATGCAGAAGTGTATGGTTATTAGCTCCTAAGGTAAGACATCTAAAGTTTATTTACCTAATAATACTCATACAAATAAATGTTAAATATTTCGTTACAAAGTACGTCGGTAACATACCCACCATACCTCAACCTAGTTATTACATTTAGGAGAGGTCATACATATTTATATTTTGAATATAAATTACTTGGATATGGATTAAGTCCGTAAAAGAAGGGTTGTTTTGGTTCCCTATTAGTTGGGTCCTGGATTGGCTGCTTTGTCATATACTCATCTAAATTCACACACAAATATACCATCAATCAAAATCTGTCTTACTCAATTCCCTGGTGGAGTTGATAAAACCAAAATGCTTGTCAAATGCATCATGAAAACAATTTTGCAAAAAGTTGATGACTTCTGGCAAACACACTTATCATATATTTAGCATAGATGTATTCTAAAAATGCAAGGCTTGTCTTTCTTTACTGATATAATGACACCTTGCATTGCACATTTTAAACCCAACGGACTATAAAATATAAACTCTTGCTAAATTCCAACAGTTTTATGCTTTAAGGTTTACTGTGGTTTGTGGGAAAGGGTCACCAATTGAAATTCCTTAGCAATAGTTTTTCAAATGTGCAAAGCATGCAACAGTTAATGACACTCGTATTCCTACATAATTATGATGCCAAAATGCCTCTCTGCTGAACTACTTAATTGTAAAATGAATTTCTAAACCCAATTAATAAAAATGAGTTAAAACCACTCAATAAATGAAGAGGAATTAAAACAATGAAAAAGAGTTAAAGCGTCATTTGAATTTTAGTATTGTGTTCTGTGTACATCTCTCTATTGCCCAATTATCTAAAATGCACAAGCATCTCTCTATTGCCCAATTATGTAAAATGCACAAGCATCTCTCTATTGCCCAATTATGTAAAATGCACAAAGAGAGAGCTTCCTGGAAATCCCCCGTGACTGAACAGAGGCGAATATTTCGCCTTCAAAGCATTGCAAGCTAAGCTTCCCGTATTAAGGATAATAAAAATCAGAGACCAGAGGTCCCCACCCAATTGTTACCTTTGGCATTTATTTCCTTAACCACAGGTTTCACAAATTTAATGATAAATGAAACGAAAATAACTGAGTCTTACAGATATCATTCCAATAATTCGAAGCTCAAACACGATCATTGATTATTGCGTCGTGGCAATGAAAAAAAAAACACTCAAACAAAGGAATGTAACTATAATTCAAAACTTCAGAAACGAACGCGACCGGCGACTGCGAACTAGCAAATTTTTATTTTTTTAAACATCAATAAATAAATATAAATATAAAACCTAAATAGTAGTTTTTATATGAAAAGTCATCGATTCCGAATTGGAATGGCCGGTTTACGAATTAAAATATCCAGATGCACGACAGTGACAACCAAGGAAAAAGAATTTCTCGCGATACTTCAGATTTTCCGTATGTACGAGGAAACTTAAATTTATGAGAGAAAGCCGGATTATTGTTGTATTCACCAGAGCGTCAGCTCGTGACCTACAAGTTCAAGAAAGTGCTTCGAAAATTTGCTTAACCCGACGTTTGACCAATTTCAAGGATCAAGAAAGTGTCGACCGGAATTTCCAGCATAGCAGACGGAATTACTCGAAACTTGCCTTGAGCGAACAATTCCATAAATGTTCAACAAAAATGCAAATGCGTTGACAGTGGAATGAAATATTATCAAAATTTAGTCCGATTCGGGGTAATTCAAGTAGGTGACAGGAACTTTCAATCCAAGTTCTCGATTTCTGTCAAAATACACTCAGCACGGACTAATTTTAAAACATTAAAGAAAAAGTCAATAATTACCTGAATTGAATATCCTAGATTTCTGAACAACAATTTTAAAATTTGTCGCTTGCCATCTCCAAACCTATGGAAAAGCCATCGTATAATTTCCAAATATATAATTATACAGAGCGCAAATTTCAACCGGAGATTAGGGAAAGAGAGCACGACTACAAAAAAAACGTACGCCTCTGCAATCTGGGAGGAAAATACCAAGAAGCAACGCTATAGAAAACTGTACGCCTCTGTATCCTGGGAGGAAAATACCGACAAGTAATGCTATCATAAAACTGCCTGCAGACAACCGCAAGCAGGACGCGAAAGACTAACGTTGAACAGTGTGAAGATCCTAGGGCGGTGAACATGAGATATATGCAATGACTATCCTACTTGCATAATTTGCCATCTAAATCTGTTGGTAAAACGACAAAATTAACCGTGGACGGCAGGATTCGAAAGACAGATGAAAACCCTGACCATACTGAAAAAGATATATAATTAAATTTGGTTTTAATGAAAACAGGAATCTGCCAGTATTACCGGACGTGGTCTAACCTTGGTTGTTGGATAAATCTCACAGGGTTTTTATTTAGAATCTACAACAAAACCAACTTCTCGTCGAGGATACACAGACCACAACGCAGGGCCGATGAGGTCGAAGGGTTTGAACAAATCCTCTGATACCATATGTAATAACCGGATAACTGAAATACAAGAACCGAAAAAAAATAATGAATACCTACCTGAACTGTTGTCCACTGATCTGTTGTCTGCTCCTATTCTCCTGTTGAAGCCAATTCGATTACTGGGAAACCAATTCCTCCCAGTCAATCCAGCAAGCTTCTGTGAAGCTTACTGCCCCCGTGCCCAGAAACCCAGGTCAATCAAAGCTCTCGTTCCTCGATCTTTCTCTGCCCTCCGTCCTCCTTTGTGTTTTTCTCCCCCCCTCTCTCGGCTCAGTCCAGTGGTTTTTATATATCAGGCTTGGCGATGGCCGCCTTCCAGCCTACGGCCACCGCTCTTTCTCCTCCCGACACCTCCCGGCATGCAAAATCTCCTCTTGAGATATTTATCCTTCTGATAGCTTTTGTTCATGCGTTCCGTATGAGGGTTTAAGGTTTTATCACTTTATTACCTTAATGAAATTTTAGGTTCTATTTTTATAAAACTAAATCCTTTTTATGCTTATTATAAAGTTTATTTTATGTTTAATTATTTATATACTTTAATTTTTATGAATTTATACTTTATTATTTTATGAAGTTTTAACTTTATATATTATAAAGTTTTAACTTTATATTTAATATAAATTTAATTTATATTCATTTTTAAAGTTTAACTCATATTTTATATATAGAGGTTTATTATATCTATTTTAATATAAGTCTAAACTTTACATTGGTTAATTAGTTTAAATGGGTCGTTACATAAGGGCATAGAAATTAGTGCTAACAGGTAGATAACAATGGAAGGAAAAGAAGTCGTAGAAAGAAGAAGGCTGAAATTTACATCCTGAAAACAATATCTTTACTCATCTGTTCCTTTATTATAAAGTGAGTCTTCAAAGAGAGAAATTCAAGGCATGGGAAAGAATGACTTGGCTCAACTTCATATTTTTCTGAACAATATATTTACAACAGGATTAACCATAATCATCATCCTCTTTGGAAAAGGAAGCAACCTAAACGATTCCTCAAATTCCTCCAAAAACTTTGCGGCATAATATGCATGTTGAGCTGACACACTACATATTGACAGCTTAATCAGGTAAATCTTTTATTTATAATTCAACATATAATGTGCATATTTAGAGGTGAAATTCATGTCATTATTTATCTGTTATTTCAGGGTTGTAAGTTAATCTTATAATGTACCGATCAATCTAGTTACTATGAGAAATTGACAAAATTGTTTATAGCTTGACTGCTTTCTGTACAAGGTTCTGGCTTGAAACAATATGCTGGTTTCTGAGTCAATGTTAGTGAGAAGCCTGCATTATATACCCATTTCCAGAGGAAAGCAAAGCTTAGGCTACAATAACATTATTATCTTTTAGTAAGGTTACGCAGATCTTTGTACATTTTATGATAAATGAAGTTTTCAAATGGGGAATAAACTTGAGTGGGCTAAGAGGTTATGACCAAGATCATGAAATATCGTTCTCGGGTATATGTATCTATCTGCTATAGCTTTGTCCCTTCAAATTGAAAAAGTCAAATAATCTACCCTCACAGGGGCAGTGCTTTACTGCAACCATCTTAGCATTTATGAGATTGCATAGTGGATCTTTACTAATATTGCAGTTTTTGCATCATAACTATGGATAAGCATCTCCAACTGCAATTATGTCCCCCATAATTTCATATATTGTTCTATCATAATGCATATATTAATTTTTAAAGCATGGATATTCATCGCAAATAGATGAGTAAAGTCCAAACTAGTCTTTCACCTGAAGAGCCCCACTAGCTTGTGCCAGCACTGCAGCTAATAACCCAACAGGTCCAGAACCTTGTATGATTACACGGTCCATTAGACGTATATTTGCCCTGTCAACTGCATGCATCGCTGTAGGAAGCCTACAAGAATTAAGGTTTGAGCGGAATTAAAACACAAGTACACATGAATATAAGCTCCATTTAAAAAGTGGCAGTATAGTTCAGTGACAAATTATATTAACAAATGCATTGTGCTGGAGAAGGCCGAGAAAATTATCCAATAGGAGAAAGAGATATAAACCAAAGTGGAATAAGCGTCAACTAGAAATGACTAGAAAATGCTTATAACCATCCAGTTCAGTTTTGGATTTACAATGACCTAGATATTATAAAGGATGAAAATGATAAGTCGAACTTCAAATGAAAAATGTGCAGGAAAAATTACCCACAACCTCCTGCCATGAAAACTTGTGGAGGGAGAGTACTTGGGAGTTGGATTATTTTGGTATTTGGTGGAAGATAAATATATCTTGTCCAGCCACCAAGAAGCCCTCTAATGCTTGTATGGTCTGCTTTGCAAGTAATCCCCATAACTCTTCTTTTAGGACACCGAGTTGATTGTTTATCCACCTGTTGGTAAGTTACAGATAAAAGCAAAATGCCATAAGGTTGCAGCTGAACAAAAAATGAAAAAATAAACAGGCATTAACTAGTTGGACTGATTGTGGTCAGACCTAGAGTATCAAAATTCATTGTATTTGAGTGCCTATTGTAGAACTGCATGAGGATTTTTCTGGAGAACAGGCTTACATACCAGGCAATGAATGCAAGAGTTACAGGTGTCAATCACATCCAAAAAGGTCACCATATCACCTTTCTGAACCTGCTTAAAAAAAATCATTACTCACTCTAATGGACAGCTCTCAGACAGCTACTGAATTACAAATTCAAGAAAAGATAAAATTTTAAATATTTATATGCTACTCATTTATACTTCCAGAAAAAGCAGTAATATCTACACTATCTACATCTGTAATATGTATCTACACAATAGCTTCCGCACCCACCACTCCACCTATATAAACAGCCTCTGGCATCCTTGCATGCATAAAGGATTTCCTTATATCAATTATTTACCAAAGTTATGTATGTGTATATACACCATTGTGTTTCTAAAGTGAGAAATGAGCTCTGCGGCTAGGAGTAGGCATCAGAGGTTAAAGCTGCAGGCCCTGAAGCAGACAAAAACCCCAATAAATTCAATGTCTAGATCCAGGGTTATGGAGGAGGAACATGTGGATTATACAGAAAACCCCTTTGAGGGATACCAGGACATCACCAAAGCCCTCAGGTAGGAACCCTGCCCTCTCCCAATTGCTCTCCAAGTGAACTGAAACAAAGCCATTGGAGGAAGAAACATTGGAAGTTTTGGAATCCATCATTAGGGATATTGGAATCTAAAGGCAGTGGACATCTGATGGGACTGTGGATTTGCCATCTATATGCACAAGTTTGTTGAATGATTTTGGCACAAGAGCACCTAAAGGATTGCACAGATTTGGATTGGAGGAGGATCTGCTCATTCACTCCCTTTCTGAGGATGCAGAGGAGACAAATCCTTATCCCTACACGACATCAAACTCCACCCAAATCAAGAAGGAGGTCAACACTCAATTGGGATAGGAAGTCAATTTGGATTGCCCTCTGAAACTGAATTAGCTACTCACATAAATGGCAGGTTTATTACAAGATTTCTCTCAGGAGATCTTATGTGCAACATTGCACCAGAGAAGAATGTGGATAACATCTCTAAGAGGACCGGAGTGTGATGTATGGGGAAGCCTAGGAAGAACTGAAAATGTGTCAAAAGAAAAATAACTGAAACCAATATAAAAATAAGGGAAGAGATTACGCTACATGAAATTATGGAATGGAGGATTTGGTCATGGTGGGATGTTTTCCAAGCAAAAGAATGTTGCCAAGAATGTTAAAAAGCTAGACAATTGACGATTTTGCCAAAATTATTAGCTATGAACCTTAAAGCTTGATATTAGCAAAAGGGTGGATGGTGTGGATTACAAAATCAGGAACGATGCCAAAAAAATCCTTCATTCAAGATGAAGCTGAGGATCTCAAGCTCTTTTTCTAGAAATAAGAGGTCAATTTTGACACATCCGAGAAATTAGAGCTAGTGTCAATTTGTGTTAGACACCCCAACCTGCCCTTGATTCTCTAGTCACAAGAGGTGTTCAAAGAGATTGGAAATGCACTGGGGTTTTTTTTATCAAGGGGACAATTCCTTCCGGTTCAGTTGCTATATGGGCATGACCCACATCTTGGTGTGTCTTAATTTATCAAAGGGCCTGCTAGACTCCATTACCATCAAGAGAAAGAACATTTTGTTTTGCTAAGAGCTAGAATATGAGAAGATTCCATTTAAATGTGGATGATGTCACTCCTATGGTCAGTTGGCAATAGATTGCTTCATATTCTCTAAACACAAAATGAGTCTTTGCAAAGGATTGGGTGCTGTGGTAGCATCTACTCAGTCTACTCTGGAAGCAATTCAAATGGAGAAGGAACCAACAGAAACCATTTAGCCAGGTGATTGGAAGGATGCAAATCCTCCAAAGCAGATAAATGACCCCTCAAAATCAGCCAAGCATTGTGCCAAAGATTTGATCTTTGATAAGCCCCGTTCTCTTCCCTATCATGTTCCTCTTTCAACTGAAAATGAAATTCAATTCGGCTCCCTTGGAATTTTTCCCTCTACCTATTGGTAGACCCTGGGAAAAGACTTCCTTTCTAGCCTTTCAAGCCTACCCCAACCATCAACCCTCATTCTACTTCATGAGGTAAACCATACCAATGAGGACTCTATTCCTCATAAAATCTGTGACCCCCTGAAGTCACCTCTGCATTGAAGAACTCCCAAACCGACTCCAGCATCCTAAGGTGCTTGTTACCCACCCAAGTGGGTAACCCATAGGAGAATTTTTTCCCCTATTTGTTTAGCTTGCCAGCCAACAGCCTTATGATGATCCATAGATAGCTAGCCTCAAAGGCCCCCCATCTAAGTTGCACGAAACGGGGAAATGGGTATGAGTTTCTGAAACGGGCACAGGTACGAAACATGACCCCCCCAAATTTTGAAAATGGGGAAACGCAATATATATATATTAGGACATTTAAGAAATATGTGCAATCATAAAGCATATATGATACATTCTAATTTATTACATTATGATTAAATTGTCAATTGTCAATGCATAAACTATAAGTTTCTAAATTTACATCACATTTACTCATGAATGATCACATAATGAAAATAGCAATATCCAAAATCTAGCCACGAGAAATTTCTAATTTCTTGTCTCATGCTTGATTGGGAGTCTCCTCCTACATAGTCAAACGACCCTAGTGCTCTTGATTAAATACAAGTTCCATACCCTAGTACCCTACGTGCTCTTCATTATTGGGAGTCTCCCCTGCATAGAGGGCTTGGTTCTCTTGATTAAATACAAGTTCCATACCCTAGTACATGACAAAATCCAATGGAAACATTGCAATCCCCCCAATCCTAAAATCCTGAAAAAAAAAAAGATAAGTCTGCTGGATTTTGAGTGAGATCTAAAATTCTACTTTCTCCATATGAAATCCAATGAGGGCGAAACCACTCCTAAACATCTTGAGTCATTTCATGGTAATGTTAAAAATTTAAGTAAAAGGATGAAAATGAAAAATAAAGGTTTAGTTTTCACTTTCATCCTTTTACTTTAAGAATTTAACATTACCATGAGTTGCATATCAACGCTAGGGTCATAGGCTTGAACATTAGGCTGCCCCATTCAAAAAATCCTCTTTTTTATAACTTGAGAGACATGTAGAAGCATTCAGAAGATATTTTAGTCGCCCAATAAAAAATTAGAAGCGAAAAAATAAAAAATAAAATACAAGAAAAAGTCAAGTTAGAATAGGAAACTCCACCGTACAACCTGGAAATGCGTTTCCGGCCATATTGGCCACGTTTCCTCCTCGAGAAACAGGCCAGTACTGCCAAAAACGAGTTTCCAAGCTGTACGGTACGAGTTTCCTCATTTACATTTCGTTTCCGGCCGGAAACGGTCACTTCTCCAACATTTCCTGCAACTTAGCCCCCCATCCATGCTCCAGTAAGTGCTTTATTTCATCTAGCTTACTTATCAGACAAAGGTGAGTCATCTATTATAAGGTACATTAACCATTTTTGTTGTCAAGTTCTTTCATTTAATATTTAAGGGCATTCTAGTATGGATCACGGATTGAATTGGAAAATACATTGTTTTTTATTGTATTCTTATTCCCATGCTTCATCATGGTGGTTATCCATTGCCCCTAGTCTAATGTGACCTTCCTTGAGGCCTTTCTTTCCACTATGTAGAAGGGGCACAAATAGGAGGCATTGATTGATGTTGTGTGTCCATCATAATCCATACTTAACACTTTCCATCTGTCCCTCATATCCACATCCCATATTTGAGTCGATTGCAATCTATCACCAATATCGGTTCCTTGTTTCCCTCATTCTTGAGTAGGGCCCTAGAAACTTTTCCCTGAGAGGTTGATGCAGCAAAAAGAAAAGAAAGAGCATGAGCCATATCAATAAAATGCAAAAATCGGTTGGGATACGATAATGTGCATGGACAAAAGCCTAGCATGATCTCTACCACCTTCATTAACCCTTACCCAATTCCTGGCTAATGCATAAGTAATCAGCATGAAAGGAAATTTGAATATCCCAACCCCGATGAACAATAAATCATTTCATCTTTAAGGGGTTAATGGTGCATAAATAAAAGCTTGTAATCCAAGCTATGCAAGAAAAAAAAATTAACAAAGAAAAAGGCGCACAAGAAGGGTGGTAAAAATAGGTCAAAGAAAGGGGTAGCTTAAGTCCCATGATTGCTCCCTCTCCACATTATAATACTCATGAATGATGAAATTTCATAGTTGGTACAAAGATTGTGGCATATTCCATGAAGTAAACCCCTACCATATTAATAACCACTAGCACCTATTGATTGATTGGTCAGCCTAGGAACTATTTCTCCTCTTATGGTTGGAAGCACCTAATAGGATTTGTTAGCTATCATGTCAATAGGGGTACCTATAAAAATTTTGTAACATATTCCCCACTGTTGTAAGCACAAGGTCACAAGTCAAAAGCATTGTTACAATCATGTGAGGCTTTGTATTAGGCACCCTAGGCCTATGTCTTATTGCTTGCATCTTGTTCTATTGGTCGGACCATGGTCAATCCCTTGTAGTTCATCTTGGGTTCCTTTCGTGTTGTATTGGATTGGAGGGCCCTAGGTGGGATTACTTGACGACTCATGGTTTTATGGGAGCCTGCATTTGTAGGGGTAATGATCTAGGTCCAGGTGTAACAAAGGACCCTTCCAAGACCTTTTACTTCCGTGATGTGTTAAATTGCATTTTTAAAAGAACATAAATGAATACATTTGCATGTTGTAAAGAAGAAGGAACATGACAATCATCAACAACATAAAATAACAAGACGTTGATAACGGAGTTCGTCCAGGAGGGACTACATCTCCAGTGTCTAGATGGTGTAGGTCGTTGCATTAAGTGCTGTCAATAGTGATAATGTACATAAGAGGTGACGTCGCTATCATACAAGGAAAATGCCCTCATGCAGGAGTGGCTCCAAGAGATGTTTCGCTACAAGAACTCTCAGTCAAAAGGACTCCTATCAATATGACACAAACTCGTGCATGATGATAATGAACATCCTGCCAACATGGCATAAAAGGGATTTCAATGCAATCATACATGGCGACACATGAGTATCCCATCAACTTAACAACAAAGGGATCTCAAACAAAACATGACGAATCATGACAACAAGTACATCTCACAAATGATTCTGCATCACATCAAGAAGGAATCATGAAAACAAGTAAGAAACAAGATCCCACATCAAACATCAACAGGGATCAGTGCAGCACAATGCATCTCATAGCAAAAGAAGTACATGAATACACTGCATATACTTCACATCTTGGGGCCATCTGAAGAAAAGGATGTCAAACTGCTGAAGTTGGTTGTACCATCAATCTTGCGGCGTCGAATCTCATGGAATGACTCCTGGCACGTAGAATGTTGACCCCTGCACTCCACTTAGAAAAGTGGCCGAAAAAATAAATGAGCAAATGGAAAATCTAAATGCACCATCAGATTTGTGGCGTCGAATAGTGCAAAATCGATTGTCAAATTTCTGAATTCTGAGAAAGTGGAAATCTGGGGCCCAAGGAATCTTTTAGATTCCTCAAAGATTCCCTCCTCCGGGTCCTCTAAAAATCTATTGCTCAGATTAGGAAATTGACTGTGCCATCGGGTTTGTATCGCTGAGAGGTGTAAGATTGACATAAAGTTTGTCCAATTTGGACACAGCAAAAATTTCACCCTCTTGAGAATTTGACCCAATCATGGTTCCGCCTGCAATAAATCTTGACTCATGGTTCCACCTACAATAAATTAATTAAAAATTGTGTCGATTTCCATGCGCGCTCTTGGTTCCTCCATGCCTTGGCGCACTGATGAAATGAAGGTTTATATAAATTTTACTGGGCGGATTAATCAAGGAATTTGTTTGGCAGATTGGTATAAAGTCGAAATTAGTTGAGGAGGGGTCGGGTAGTCAATCCCCGCCCCTCCCATTTTAATACATTATAGTTTTTTTTTAAAACCGCACGAATGTATTCTTGGGGGTCGAGTCCGCATTGGACGGCCCGCCCCATACCCTCCGAATCTAGCCGAAATTGGCCAGATTCCGTCTGCCGGAAAACTTCCAAGTTGTGTCTCCATTAAGCCTGCCCAATCAGCAAAAGTCAACCAAAAATTTGACTGGCTTGTTGTCCCTCATACGAGCTCGGATTGATGAACCGTTCACACCATCGTGATCAAGACGACAAGATCTACGCTCTGGTCCTGGTTCGAAAACATTCTGATCACTTTGATTTTGGAGCTTTCATAGGCCCTCTTTGTCCTGTGTATGTCTCTAGAGCCACTTGGATCAAGTAACCATTGATGTATGGGCCAGTCCATCCTGCATCAAGGTGCACCTATGTCTTGCCTCATGGTTAGAGTCTATAGAGTTTGTAGGTGACCCTAGTTGTGGTCCAGTATCCCTTAGATAGTTCTCATGCATGGCAATCTCGTATTGACAACTTTCACAATTTCCGAGGCAATTCATAGTTCCTAATGCAAAGTGGTCACGGTGGTCAAAAAGTCACCTTAGTCTCAGATTGTTTAGCTTGATGAAAGGAGTCCATCCCACATTGATTTTTTCCAATCAAAGAAGGCAGTGGCTAGTTACTGGTTGGTCAAATAAGTGAAACAAGTTTCCAGGTGGCAGAACGAAGTCAATGTTCGGTAGTTTGGTACATCTACAGAATGAGAGGAACAAAACCCAAGTGTCAGAATTTCTAGATTTCTCTAAGCATTAGAGAATCAAAAAAGTGGGCAAATGACATGGCAGGGATAGTGATGATTGTTGAGAAAATAATTATTATTGATGTCAAAGGATGATCAACTGTAAGACAAGAGTAGCATGGGCTTAAAGAGCACTTTAATCCCTTCCAACAAGCTATTGCATGCCCCCTAACTCCCTTCCTTTAAGGAGAAACTATTTCTTTAAAACAAAAAGCACTTTTTTTTCCCTTTGTTCAAGTCGGCCCTGTCTAGGACAAGTCATCCCTATTTGAAGTGGTTTGACTAGTATAAATAAAAGAAACCTCCCCCATTTGACCTCCAACTCAACCAAGCAAGGAGAAGATACAGTTCGGGCCTGAGGAAGAAGTAATAAGTTCATATATGATGAACCTTGAGGTGAATTGAAGGAGAAAATACTTGGTTTCTTGGTTTATGTTCTTGGGTTACGGTTTTGGTGATCTTTTGATTAGTTTTTTGAAGCAAAAATTGACTATCGTTGGAGCAGACATCGACCTCTTTCGTAGCTTGGATCTCAACCCTCTTTTGAAGGACAAACCTCGGCGTAGACTCAACTTGAGATAACAACAAATCTAGCCCTAATTCGGCCTGTGATTCAGCTTAGGATAGAATTTGGGCTTGTGATGTGGCCTAAGAAAGGGCACTTCCGACCTGTGGAGATTCGGCCTCTCTATGGCTTGTGGAAATTCGGCCCTAAGGTAAGGAACTCAGCCTTCTGTGGACTAATTTCGAGTCTACAATTCAGCCTCCTATGTGTTGATTTGGGGTAGCATCAGATGTGCTCTACCCACAAAAATTGGTGGGAAACTCACCTAAAGAGAATAGCTTAGCCCTGTTAGTTCCGCCTGGACCCCTATGGACGCCACCTTTAATCTTAAGCAAGTTTACAGTTTGGGAGATATGAAAATAATTAATATTTTTAATGGAGTCCCTAAGTCTAAACTTAGGGAAAATAAAATATTAATGTGAATTAATATAAAACTGTGTTAGAATGGCCCAAAAGTCGTGGATCAAGCCAGATCTAATCTTAGCCGTTGATTAGGGACTTAATCTCGGCTGTTGATTTGTCAACGAGAAAAGTATAAGAGGAGGCTTGAGGGTCACTTGGAGAACACACCAAGAGGTCAAGATTTCGAACTTTCTGGGGCTGGGTTTGCTGAGAAAGTTGAGAGAGTGATCAAAGTTGCAGCTGAGGGGCAGTGAAACAGAAGCAGAGAGGCAGAGATAGCACCAAGAGGATCAGCGCAGTAGCAAGAGAGAGGGACATAGAAGCAGCCAAGGGTTCACGCAGAGCCATCCAAGGCTCACGCAAAGGCAGCCAGGGTTGCGTAGTGCCTCAGAGGACTAGCGTGTGTGACGCAGAGGGCTAGAGGACTGACGCAGTGCCTCCAGAGGCTGACGCATGCCAAGCCAAAGTGACGTTGGGCTAACGTTGGGCCAGAGAGAGGCTGACGCAATCCCTAGAGGCTGACGTTGGGGTTTCGTGGGGCAGATTGGAGTTGTGGAGCTGTCAGAGTGTTTATCCGAGGTTTCAGCCGGAATATCCGCTTTTGAGTAGAGAGGTACTACTGCCGAGATTTTTCTCGTTGGGTGAGCCAGATTTGGCACCGAGATTGTATTCTGAAACTACTTAATAAATCAAACCCTCAGATCGCTACATCGATTTTCCCACATTGGGTTTTTCTGGGGACACTAGTCCAAAAACAACAGTGTCACTTGTGTGTTTGTTTCTGTTTCCTTCAATTGATGATATGTAATGTGTTGAGCATGCACTTGTATTTATTTCCAGTATTTACATGGTAAATAACTTGCTAATTAACAAAACAAGTAGGTAGGAATAAATCAGTAAAGTGCATGAAGGGTTTCTAACAGTTAGGCTTAGAAACTTCAACATGGTATCAGGGCGTGGTTGCAGATCACAGGAGAACTGAGGACATCAGCTGAGTAGAGCAGCAACAGCAGAAAACAGTTGTCCCAAGTGACAGAAGTTGTTCCTAGCAGAGTAGCAACAAGGAAGGGGTGACGCAATCCCTGTGTCATCAAGATTGAACTAAGAAGAGGCTGCGCAGAGGCTAAGGGAGGCAAAGACAGGCTCACGCAGAGCCACGCAGAGGCCAGGAGGGCTGACACAGTTGGCTAAGGAAGCTCATTTGCTAGTGCCAGGATTGCGCAGAGCCTAGGAGCTCTAACCTTCAGTTTGCTGGGGTTTAAGAGGTTGTGGGTAAGTTGCAAAGTGGAGCTGGTAGGGTACTGTAGTCAGAACAGTACCTAACAGGGCAAGGCCAAGGAGGAGGGAGTTGCTACCGAGGGTTTCTAACCGAGAAATCCAGATCAATGGTGCAGCTGCACAAATGATCAGAGTGGGGGCATCTCGACATTGGTAGAAGGGTTTCCAGGAAGGAAATTGAGGCTCAGAGGGAGTCACACCAAGAACTTCCAAGAGGGAAGTAAAGGAGCATCGAAATGGCACTACATGGAGTAAGAGACCAAGACAAACTGGACAGAGCCTCAAACTTTGTAGTCTAGAAGGCCAGAATCTTATCCGTACTGGACAAGAATCATGTCAAGTACTTTGCCTTGAGGACAATAGCTATCCCAGTTGACCTGGTTGATAATGACAAGTACAAGGATGCAATGGCGAGGGCTAAGAGTATCATCCTTCACGGGGTCAAGGATCATATAGTACCACATATTGCCAAGAAGAACATGGCACAGGAGATGTGGGAGGCCCTGACCAAGTTGTATCAACATACTTATGTGCAGAGGAAGATGCTACTAGAAAATCAGCTGCGATCATACCAAATGCAGAAGGGAGAACAGATCGACCCAATCCTCGGTCGATTGAAGGAGATCCAGGATCAGCTGACTTCCATTGGGGCAACGTCGGATCCAGAATTGATGGTGAGAATAGCTCTGAACGCAGTCTTAGAAGACTAGGAGGTGTTTGTCCAGAGCATACTGGGCAAGGCAACCCTTCCAGATTGGGAGGAAATGTGGGTTGCTCTTCACCAAGAAGAGATCAGAAGGCTGAGCAAGGCGGGAAGCAGCGGCAAGGGGATCAGAATCAAGAAGGAGGAGGAGGAGGAGGATGCCCTAGCATTTGAGGGAAAGCAGGAGAAACGGAAGACGAAGGACCTCTCCAAGGTCAAATGCTTCCACTGTGGGGAATTGGGTCATTATGCGACCTAGTGTCCAAGGAAGAAGAGTAAGGGAGAGGCCTCCGAGACCAAGGCAACGCCAACAAGGGCAGAGAAGGAAGTGGAGACAAACGATGATTGTGCCATGAGTGCACACACACCACTTGAGCAGAAGTGGGGAGACATCGAGTTGTAGTCAGGCAGACTACAGGCAATGAGGGGCAGGATCCTCGAGGTGCCCAGCCTCTTGGATTGGACCTTGCTATGGAGCCCTGAAGAGGAGTAGCAGTATTGGTGATGTAGTAGAGACGAATGCGGATGAAGCGACAGAGGGAGCTACAGTGCAGGATTCCCAAGAGAGCACGAGGCTAGTAGGCTGCAACAATGCGAGAGGCACGGAATGTTGCACTAGTGCAGGATGGCATAGAGAGGTGTGCAACGATGCGAGATGCATGGAGTTGTTGTAACAGCACAGAGATCAGAGAGGGAGCACTTGTCAGTGACAGAGGGAGCTTCAACATCAGGAGTGTTTCTAGCATGACGGAAATGTCAGAGTTGGGAGATCATTTACTTACTTCTCAGTAACTGAGTTGCAGTGCAGCAGTTAGCAGTGGTAGTGTTATGGGCAACACGATGCAGCATGATGAGAGGGGTTGCAGTGCAGATGCAGCACGGGCAGTGACAGGGCCATGGGCAGCAGCACGGATGTAGAGGGAGCTGCAGTACGTATGCAGCAGTGGCAGTGGTAGGGCCATGGGTAGCAGTACAGGATGCAGCAATGCAGATGATGTTGGGCAACAGGCCTAGCATCAGCACAGGGACCGATGTCAGATGATCAAGGTGATGCTCAGTGAGGAGTATTACTAGAGCACAGTCCTCGCTAAGAGGGAGTGTTGATTTCAGGTAGCATCAGATGTGCTCTAGCCATGAAAATTGGTGGAGAGGCTAAGGCACATGAGATCTCCAATACCCAGAAAGGGTTCTGGTAGATTCTAAACAGTTTGGGAGATATTAAATAATTAATATTTTTAATGGAGTCCCTAAGTCTAAACTTAGGGAAAATAAAATATTAATGTGAATTAATATAAAACTGTGTTAGAATGATCCAAAAGTCATGGATCAAGCCAGATCTAATCTTAGTCATTGATTAGGGACTTAATCTCGACCATTGATTTGTCAACGAGAAAAGTATAAGAGGAGGCTTGAGGCTCGCTTGGAGAACACACTAAGAGATCAAGATTTCGACTTTCTAGGGCTGGGTTTGCTGAGAAAGTTGAGAGAGTGATCAGAGTTGCAGCTGAGGGGCAGTGAATACAGAAGCAGAGAGGCAGAGATAGAACTGGGAGGATCAGTGCAGTAGCTGGAGAGAGGGACGCAAAAGTAGCCAAGGGTTCACGCAAAGTTAGCAAGGGCTCACGCAGAGCTAGCAAGGGCTCACGCAGAGCCAGCCAGGAGCTGCGCAGTGCCTCAGAGGGCCAGCGTGGGCGACGCAGAGGACCAGAGGACTAACACAGTGCCTCCAGAGGCTGACGCAGTCCCTAGACACTAACGTTGGGGTTTCGTGGGGCAGATTGGAGTTGTGGAGCTGCCGGAGTGTTTATCCGGGGTTTCAATCGGAATATCTGCTTCCGAGTAGAGAGGTACTACTGCCGAGATTTTTCTCTGTTGGGTGAGCCGAATTTGGCACCTAGATTGTATTATAAAACTGCTTAATAAATCAAACCCTCAGATAGTTGCACTGGTTTCCCCGCATTGGGTTTTTCCAGAGACATTAGTCCGAAAACAACGGTGTCACTTGTGTGTTTGTTTCTGTTTCCTTCAGTTGATGATCTGTAATGTGTTGAGTATGCACATGTATTTATTTCCAGTATTTACATGGTAAATAACTTGTTAATTAACAGAACGAGTAGGTAGGAATAAATCAGTAAAGTGCATGAAGGGTTTCTAACAGTTAGGCTTAGAAACTTCAACACTGTGAAAGACTTGAGGGAGTATATTCAGCCCTGTGATTTCAACCTTGTTTGAAGCAGACTTGGATATGGCTTTGAGGTATCCTTGGTGCAGCCTTTTGGAACATTGTTGAGGACTTTTGGATCCGCCCTTCTATTAATTTGATAGCTTAGTGACAAATTCCAACCATGGGACTAGATTCCTCTTTTTGAGAGGACCAATTTTGACTATTGAAGTGCTCAATTTGGACAAGGGAAAGTGTATTTATGAAGAAAATCCCACATATGCACATTTGGACAGGTCGGCCCTAACAAGAAATTGGTCACCCTTGGAAGCCTATAAATACAAGTGACCTCAAGCTCAATTGGACATCACCAAGCATCTTCTTCTTCTCTTCTTCATTGATTGGTTTGCACAGGTCTGAGACTGGGTCGACGAGAGAGGTTTGCAAAGGTCCGAGATTACAAGGTCTGAAGCTTGCACATGTTTCTAGGGATTTGGGTTACAGTCGCTAGCTTGAAAAAGGAAATCTTTGGCTGTAGTCGCTAGCTTGCAGGCTCAAGGGAGCGACTGGAAGATCTCAGTGGCTCGCATACCTCCTCCTCCCTGCGACTGAAAAAGCAAGGCTAAAATTTGACAGTTGACCACAGTTGACTGCAAATAGGAAAAGTTGTCTCTAATCTATATTGATACTAGAAACATATTTTTGAACATTGTTGGGATAATTTTGTTAGATGATATTGTATTGAGCTAATTGTACTCTTTGTTGAACATTTTATGACAATCTAATAGAAGAAGAATTTCAAAGGGTTTTTCCCCATGTGGGATTTTTCTATGGCCTTTGACCAAATCTGGTGTCTCTTGTTAATGTATTGATTGTCTCCTTTGTCATTGAATTTATTATTGTATCTTCAATTATTGTTGATAATTAGAAAGATTAATTTGTATTGAAAAGATTGGTAATTGAAGTATTGAATTGGGCTAAAATAATTGATACAATGTAGAACAATATGAAAATTAACATGGTATCAGAGCTAAGGTGAAAGGACAAGCCCAAAAGGAGACGAGCATTGACGCAATCATCTTTGGAAAGTTGAAGGACCCTATCTAGTCAAGTCAAGATGTCTTCCTCTTTCTTCAAGGAAAATGAGAAGTTGGGTGACTCATCTAACTTTGTTGCATGGAAAGTCAGGTTGGGGATCATAGTTGACAACAATGATGTTTTGGTTACATTTAAGTAAAAGTACCTGAGCCTTTGGAGAATGCTTCTGTTGCTGCCAAGAACGAGCACAAGAAAGGTGACTTAAAAGAAAAACAAATTATAGATCATGGTTTACAAGATAATTTACTTGCATATGTTGGAAATTTGAGGAAATCTAAGGACGTGTATGATAAGATAGTTTGCATGTATGAAGTCAACAATTTGAATGAAATCATCTCCTTGAAAGATCAACTCAAAGACACAAAGATGAACAAAGGAGAGTTTGCGCAATCCTACATTATGAGGATATCTCGTCTTAAAGATCAGTTTCAAGGAGTTGGGGAATCTGTGCCTAACAAGGAATTGGTGATTGTGACTCTTAGAGGTCTCCATCCTATTTGGGAAACTTTTGTTACTACTATAAGCAACAACAATGTTTTTCCATCATTTGATGAGATTGTTGGAAAGCTCACTCAAGAATAATCAAGGATGATATCAAGAGGAAGGATTCAAAAGCATGAAGAGGTAGAGCTCGTGGCATTCATTACTCATGACAAGAAGGAGAAGAAAGGAAAAGGAGGTCCATCAAATTCAAGAAAGCCTCCTCCTCGAAATTCAAATAGAAGGAAGGAATCTTTGCACATTGAATGCTTCAATTGTCATAAGAGAGGCCACTATGCTCGAGATTGCCTCGAGAAGAACAATGGACCATGCTACAATACTAGAAACAACAACAACACGTTTGATGATCGAAGAAGAAGAGATGACCGAAGGAATGATCGCAATGGAAGAGATGAAAGAAGAAGAAGAGATGTTCCAAGAGATCATGAAGATCGTCGTCCCCAAAAGAAATCAAGATTCTCCAGGTATGAAAGTAATGTTGCAAATCAACCTGAATATATTCTTATTTTTGCTCTCACTAGTTCTTCTCCTCTGGATTCGTGGGATAGTTGGTTGGTTGATAGTGGGGCCACTCATCATTTCTCTAAGTATAAGGAAGTTCTCTCTAATTTGATAGAGAGGGAATTAAATTTGAAAATTATTCTTGGAGACAACTCCACTCATCCCATTAAAGGTTTTGGGTCCGTCAAATTTCATCTAGATTCCAGGGAATTTGTTTTGCTCCATGATGTGATGTACGTGTCGAGATTGAAGAAGAATTTGGTATCAATATCCGTTTTAAAAGATAAAGGGATGATGGTTGCCTTCATTAAGGGAAAGGTTCTTACTTGGCCTGTTGGATCACTTATGAGAGATGCATTTACATTGGGATCAAGATTTGAAGGACTCTATAGATTCACTGGTAGACCTCTTCTAGCATTTGTCCATGATACTAATCATCTAAGCGAGCTATGGCACTGAATATTGGCCCATCTACATTATGATGCTCTTGCGAAATTGGAGAAATTGGTCTCAGGGATTCCCAAGGTTCAAGCCCAACATGATGCAGTATGTCTAGGTTGTGCCAGTGGAAAGAAGTCAAGGGGACCATTCCCCTGTAGTGAGAACAAGTCAAATGACATCCTCCATCTCATTCATTCTGACATATGTGGTCTGATGCCCATGCATTCTATTGGTGGCCATCTCTACTATATCACCTTCATTGATGACTTCTCAAGGAAGATGTGGATATATTATTTGAAGCACAAGGACGAAGCCTTTGAAATTTTCAAGGAGTTCAAAGCTTTGATCAAAAATCAAACAGGGAAGAAAATCAAAATATTCAGGTCTGGCAATGGTGGAGAGTACACATCAAAGGAGTTCATTAATTTTTGCCAGTAGGAAGGTATCAAGAAAGAAACAAGTGTGCCCTATACTCCTAAACAAAATGGAGTGGCTGAAAGAAAGAACAGGTCCATTATAAAAGTTGCCCGTGCCATGCTCCATGATCAAAAATTGTCGAAGTTCCTTTCGGGAGAAGCAACGAATGCTACCATATATTTTCAAAACAGGGTGCCTCATCAAGCCATATATTCATAGGTGTCAAGCCCGATGTTGGCCATCTCTATGTCTTTGGCTGCCCTGTATACTTCCATGTGCCGAAGGACAAAAGAAACAAGATAGAAGCCATAGGAAGAAAATGTACGCTTCTTGGATAAAATCCTAAAGCATTTAGAATATATATTCCTGGTCAAAGGAAGGTTGAAATTAGTAGGGATGTAACATTTGATGAAGATGTTGCCTTTAGGAAAGCAAGGGATATGTTGCAGCAATGAGCACTATGATTCAAGCCGAACCACCCACCTTTGAAGAAGCTATGAAAGAACAAGTTTGGAAGGATGCTATGGTCGAAGAATATGAATCAATTATGAAGAATGACGTATGGCATGTTGTACCAAGACCGAAGGGGACATCTGTGGTGACTTCAAAGTGGCTATTCAAGATCAAACATGGAATTGATGGTAGCATTGACAAATACAAGGCGAAGTTCATGGCCCAAGGATTCTCCCAGAAAGAGGGAGAAAATTATGACGATATTTGCACTTGTGGCTCGATATACAACCATTCGTTAGATTGTTTCCCTTGCTGCATGTCAAGGACGGACCCTTCATCAGATGGACGTAAAGACAGCATTCCTCCATGGCATGTTACAAGAAGAAGTGTACGTTGAGCAGCCACAAGGATTTGAAGTAGAGGATTGTTTTGCAGGTTGAAGAAGGCATTATATGGTTTGAAGCAAGCCCCTGGAGCATGGTACGCTCGCATAGATAGTTATTTGATGAAGATGGGATTCACAAGAAGCAATGTCGATCCCAACCTCTACTTCAAAGTAGTCCATGGTATGTCGTTGATTTTGGTTTTATATGTTGATGATCTATTCTTGACAAGTAGCAAGCCCCTGATGATCGAGTGTAAGAGGGAGCTAGCCTCTGAATTCAAGATAAAGGATCTTGGACTCATGCACTACTTTCTAGGCCTTGAGGTGTGGCAAAGGCCCAGCGAGATTTTCCTTTCACAAGGAAAATATGTCGTGAAGTTGTTGGAGAGATTTAGAATGACAAAATGCAAATCCTTACGCACACCAATGGAGATGAATTTCAAGAAGTTATGTGGAGAAGCTGCACGACCCGATTTGGCGAATCCATCCGAGTATAGACAATTGATTGGAGCTCAAGTGTTCCTAGTGAACACCCGTGCAGGCATATGCTATGCAGTGAATACGTTGAGTCAAATCATGACTGAGCCTCTCCATGCACATTGGATCGCTGCCAAACACATTTTGAGATATTTGCATGGGACAATCACACTTGGTCTAAGATATTATACTAGAAATGTTCGACTTCATGGATATATTGATGTTGACTGGGCAGGAAACGTTGTCAAAAGGAAGAGTACATCTGGATGTTGTTTTAGTCTTGGATCTGTGATGATATCTTGGATGAGCAGGAAACAGAAGTCCGTAGCATTGAGTACCGCCGAGGCAGAGTACATTGTCGCTAGCATGGCTAGTTGCGAAGTAGTTTGGTTGAGGAAGCTCTTTGGAGACCTATTTGAGCAGGTCCTAGACACTATAGTGATATATTGCGACAGCAAGAGTAGGATCTGTCTGGCAGAGAAAATTGTATTTCATGACAAGTCCAAGCACATAGAGATCTGATATCATTTCGTTCGAGACATGGTGCAGAGAGGAGCCGTTAGACTCCATCATATATCAACAAATGAGCAGATTACAAATATTCTCACCAAGGCTTTACCAAAAGGGAAGTTCTTGGTCTTCAAAGAGCAGCTTGGATTGACATATGTTACCCCTCCTAATAAGGGGCATCGCTGATCGAGGACACCAAGCCAGCTCTTCCCCCCTGTTTGAGCTCCCAAGGTGTGGAATTGGGGTGGAGGGCTCTTGGGGTTGAGGGATCTCTGGACAATAGGGTATCACCCCTATCTGTTACCCATAGGATTGGAGATGTTGCTCCCCTATCCTGGTCTTTGCAGAGTATACCCCAGTTGGCATCATACCCACATGTCGGGCTTGTTGGGATTATCCCTCCCCCTCTGGCCAATGGTTGACAAGGCTTGGGAGCATGTGATCCTTACCTTTTGATAAATCGGGTATCTCGCCCAAACTCGGATTATGATGCAGGTGTTCTACAACATGACTCTTGAAGGTCATTGTTGGGATGATCAGTAGGGAATAGGATGGGTTGAGATGTGCTCACCTATATCACCTATTGCTTGATATGGAGTCAAAGATGTTAAGCTCCCCCGTGAGATTTCAGGTTGAGATGTGCTCCCCGATGTAGTTTCGAATTGAGATGTGCTCTCCGATGATGTAGAGGATGGTAGCTTTAGCTCCCCAATGATTCTTCTTCTTTAGATTTGAGAATGTTTCAGCACATAGAGTTGAGCAGAGATGGGACGTGATATGACAACAGGATACACATGACATCACATGATGCAGTTGGAATTTTCCCTAGCTAAGAGGGAGTGTTAATTTGGCATCTCAGTGACAAATTCCAACCATGGGACTAGATCCTCTTTCCGAGAGGACCAATTTTGACTATTAAAGCACTCGATTTGGACAAGGGAAAGTGTACTTATGAAGAAAAACCCACATATGCACCCTTGGATAGGTTGGCCCTAACAGGAAATTGGTCACCCTTGGAAGCTTATAAATACAAGTGACCTCAAGCTCATTTGGACATCACCAAGCATCTTCTTCTTCTCTTCTTCATTTATTGGTTCGCACAGGTCCGAGGCTGGATCAACGAAAGAGGTTTGCAAAGGTCCAAGATTACAAGGTCTGAAGCTCGCATGTGTTTCTAGGGTTTTGGGTTACAGTCGTTGGCTTGACAAAGGAAATCTTCGGTTGCCGTCGTTGGCTTGAAGGCTCAAGGGAACGACTGGAAGCTCTCAGTCACTCGCATACCTCCTCCTCCCTCTGACTGGAAAGTAGGGCTAAAATTTGACAGTTGACCGCAAATAGGAAAAGTTGCCTTTGATTTATATTGATACTAGAAACATATTTCTAAACATTGTTGGGATAATTTTGTTGGATGATATTGTATTAGGCTCATTGTACTCTCTGCTAAACCATTTATGACAATCTAATAGAAGAAGAATTTCAAAGGGTTTTCCCCCCTGTGGGGTTTTTCCCTGGTCTTTGACCAAATCTGATGTCTCTTGTTGTTGTATTGATTATCTCCTTTGTCATTGCATTTATTGTTCTATCTTCAATTATTGTTGATGATTGGAAAGATTAATTTGTTTTAAAAAGATTGCTAATTGAAGTATTGAATTGGGCTAAGGTATTTGATACAACATAGAACAATCTGAAAATTAACACCTTCGAGTAGACTTGAAGTAGACTTGAAGTGGTTTGAAAGCACTCTTGGGACAGTATTTTTGAAGCATTATTGAGGAATTTTGGAGCAGCCCTTTTTTAGCAAACTTGAAGACATTTTGTAGCAGACCTTGTAGTCCTTTTGGAGCAGCTTTTGAAGTGTTTTTGAAGCAAACTTGGAGCAGATCTTAAAGACCTTTTGGAGCATCTTTTGAAGCATCTTTGGAGCAAACCTTAGAGAGCTTTCTGGAGCAGACTTGAAGCCACTTGGGGATATTTTGAAGTCGTACCTTGGAACTATCTTGATTTTGAAGTTTATTTGAAGTATTTGGAAAGATTGAAACCTAAGAGGATTGATAGATTAGGTTGGTGCCTAAATTAGCTTGAGAGGATTGGTGTCCTCATTCAAGGTTGGAGCCTTGTAAGAATTGATGTATTTGTAATGGTTGGAGCCAAAATTTGAGGATTTGTGTCCTCATCATTTGAACTTGTGGATTACTGTTAATTTAAGATAACAATGGTATGTTCTATGCTTAAGAGCAATCTACTTCAATTTTTCTTATTAGCCCAATATCAATTTCCAATTTAGCAATCACATTAACATCAATAGTAAATGCTAATAGAACATAAACAATAACCGGAAGACAAGCCAAGACAACACAATATTTGGGGGATTCTAGGGAAAAACCCCAATGTGGGGAAAACCCTTTGATCAAATCTTCTTAGTATTCTTCAAAAGTCCAACAGAGAGAGAGAGTACAATATACAAAATTCACTTGCCCAAACACAATCAAATCTGTCCAGCCAAACTGCAATCAACAGGATGCCCTAACCAGAAAGTCAACGCTGGTCAAATCAGCAGAATTACTCCTCCAAATCAGCTCAATCAAACCTAGTCAATTCGGCCTCCAAAAACAGTCCAAATCAACCCAAAACAGTCTTGAAGAAATTGGTCAAACTTGGTCAACGCATAGTCAAACCTGTGGTCAAAGAGCCTGTAGTCAATGCTGGTCAACCTGCCCAGAATTCCTCGAAATTTGTGCCAAAGAATGCAGCTTGCCCAAACAGAAATTCTCCCAAGAAAAACGTAGTCAAACAAGGTCAATGTTGCTCGGTTAACGCTGGTCAAACTTGCTGCAACTTGGTCAACACAGGAAAAGAGAAAACACAGTGAACCCTTCACACGTGTGGAGGAGAAGAAGGCTGCCTTGATATTCGTACGACCCAATTAGATGAGGAGAGAGAGAGATATGTGTGAGATGATGAATGTCCAAATGAGGTAGATGCTCCTTCTATTTATATGCAACGTTGAGGATGAAAAGACATGACTTTTGGGCTTCTGAGCCTACATTAGATTGTTGGCCGACCTTAACAATTTGTCAATAGAAGAAATAAATTCATAATTCCGTTTATACATGTCAGAATGAGATGATCTTCAGATCAATCCTACACCTCTCAGAAAGAGGAATCCAACAAAAATATCATCTCCATTATATGAGTTGTCCAAGGTGGTGTTTGGCCCTAGTTGCCAAATTTAACACTCCCTCTCAACTAGGGAGAACTCCACCTGCCAAACCATCTATCAATCTGTACCATTTTTGTCATCCCTACTCTGCTGTGTGAAAATTCCTAAACCGGAATCCCTACTGCAGCAACTGATGATATTTCTCCTACTTGTTAGATTTACATGAACAAGTTATTTGTAGTTTCCTACGACAAATATTGAAATACATAAACTGCAGCCTTCACTTAATTAATTTATATGCAGAAACAAGAGAATGAGCAAGAAAGAAAATACAACACAATAACACCGTTATTTTTGGACAAATGTCCCTGGAAAAACCCAATGCGGGAAAACCAGTGCAGCAGATCTGAGGGTTTATTATTATTAAGCAGTAGCAAATTATGAATACATCTCTGAATACCTCAAGGGCTATTCAGTTACAGAAAGAGAAATACTAACAGAAAGATTTGTTTGATTACCTCACACAATCACTGAGAAAAATCTTGGCTGATCCGGTCACTAGATGCGCTACCTCTAGCAAGCCCTACACTGCCTCTAGCAGGCCCTACGCTGCCTCTGCGCAGTCCTCATGCAGTCCCTGTGCCAGCCCCTCTAGGCACTGCGTCACCCAACCAACTGATCGATTTTCTGCCCGGAGTCACTACTCTTAGCCACTCGGTCTCACACCCCAGCTCCCGGCTTCTAAAACTGAATCTGCGGCAAAATTTTGGACTCTCTCTCACCCTCTACACTACCTCTGCGTGGCCCTACGTCAGCCTTTGCATGAGAGTTGTCGAATCACTCTCTACCTCTCTCTATTCGTGATTCTCCAGCTGAGAAAATCTCTCTCTGGATGCTATCTCTGCCCCTCAACTGCAAGAAATCTACTCGATCAGAATTTCCTCCTGAGAACTTCTCACTTCAAAAATTCGATCTCTTGATCTCTCGGTGTGTCTTCCAAATGAACCTCAATCTTCCTTAAATAATCTTCTCATTGACATTCAACGGCCCAGATTAAAAGATAATCAATGGCTAAGATCATTTTAGCTTGATCCTCGTCTTCCTCTAGAAGTTACACCCATGATTAGATTAATACCCATTAATATTTTTAATTTCCTAAGTTTAGACTTAGGGGCCCGTTAAAAAATATTAATTATTTTAATAAAATTGTTTCTGGGTGGAATTTCCCAAAACGCTTTCTAGGTTCTTTGGAATACATGTTCTCAAGCCTCCCTGCAAAATTTGAAGCCTAGAGCACATCTGATGCTACCCCAAATCAACATGTTGAACCATGAAGAAATAATGAATAAGAAATGATCAAGAGTGTATCATACCACTCTCCACTGACTCGAAGTCAGTCCCAGATCAATATCAAACATCTTTGCATAGGGAGTACCATAGTACATGATGCATCCATCAGTAGTACTATGGTCCCTATCCTTATTTCCCTACTCATTGTCCAGATGAGAGGTATTTCCCATGAGTCCTGGACTACATGGGTAGTATGTATCGGCAAGAGAAGGTGAACCACTCATTCTGCTCATATGCCATAGGAGAAGGTGAACCACTCATCCTATGCATATATCAACCATCATGGGGTATCACAGGGGAAGGTGAACAACTCACTCTGTACACAGCGCACAACTAGGGGAAGATGAGCCACTCAACCTATGGTTGCTCATCACTCCAAGAAGTACCCCAAGCCCCCTGGAGCTCCCAGAGATCAATATCCAACTCAAACAGGACCGTCATAAGAGGGTCTCTCCACAACTACAAGTCGTTCACGGAAGGTTAAGAATTTGACCTTCCCCAGGGGCTTCGTAAGAATATTCGTGACCTGATCATCAGTCCCAATGTGATGGAGCCTTATTGCTCCCTGTTGTACCATATCCTGGATAAAGTGATACCTGATATCAATATGCTTGGAGCGGTCATGAAACACGGGATTCTCAGAAAGACGAATCCCACTTTGGTTGTTGCAAAAGATCATGGTGGTATCCAGCAGATGTCCAAACAGCTCACTAAAGAGCTTCCTCAACCAAACAACTTCAGAGGAGACCATACTAGTGGCAATATATTCGGCCTCGGCAGTGCTCAAAGCAACCAATTTTTGCTTCCTACTCATCCAAGATATCGTAGCTGAACCGAGTGAGAAGTAACATCCTGATGTGCTCTTATGATCCACCACATTTCCATCCCAGTCAACATCAGAATAGCCATGGAACCTCACATTCCCAACAATGTATCTCAATCCATAGGTGATTGTGCCCTGAAGATATCTCAAAAGATTCTTGGCAGCAACCCAATGTATGTGATGAGGCTCGACCATAAATTAACTCAACGTATTCACTACAAAGCATATGCCCGGACAGGAGTTCACCAAGAACATCAGGGCCCCCATGAGTTGACGATACTCAGAAGGATTTCCCAAACTGAGTCCAACAACACTTCCACATAGCTTCTTGAAGTTGAGTTCCATCGGAGTAGTTACGGACATATAATCCACCATCCCAAATCTTTCAAGTAGCTTCACAATGTATTTTCCTTGAGAAAGGAAAATCTCACCCGGCTTTTGCCAAACCTCCAACCCTGGGAAATAATGCATCAGTCCTAGGTCCTTCATCTCAAACTCGGAAGCCAACTCCCTCTTTGGTTGATGAATGAGAGGGTCTGCACCTGTCATAAAGAGATCGTCCACATAAAGTACCAAGATGAGAGGTCTATCCTTCTCAACCTTAAAGTAAAGGTTTGGATCAGCTTCACTTCTTGTAAATCCCAGCTTCATCAAATAGTTGTCGATCCTCTCATACCAAGCCCGGGGAGCTTACTTCAATCCATAGAGGGATTTCTTCAACCCATATACATGTGTCTCACGATCTTGAATTTCGAATCCCTAGGGTTGTTCAACGTAGAATTCCTCCTTAAATGAACCATGCAAGAAGGCGGTCTTGACATCCATTTGATGTAAATTCCATCTTTGCGAGGCAGCAAGGGCTATAATCGAACAGAGGATAGTATATCGGGCAACTGGTGAAAATATCTCATCATAGTCCAAACCTTTCTTTTGAGAGAAGCCTCAAGCAACAAACCTAGCGGTGAACTTTTCAGCACTTCCATCAGCTCCATGCTTGATCTTGTAGAGCCATTTCGAGGTGACAACAGATTTGTCCTTGGGTCTAGGGACCACATCCCAAACATCATTCTTCATAAACAACTCATACTCTTTGCTCATAGCATCTTTCCAAACTTGGTGCTTCACAGCTTCTTCGAATGTGCAAGGCTCAGTTTGAACAATGGTGCTCATGGCAGCTAAGTACCCTTGGTACCTATTCGGCTTCTTACTTTCACGAAATATCCCCCTTGGTGCAATATGTCTCTCGACATCTTCGAGAGTTTCCTTAAGCCATGAGGGTCTCCTTTTTTAGGAGGAGAGCTCATGAGGAGGTGGATCAATGGAATCCATTGGTCCTTCAACATCGGGCATCAGCTCATCCTGCGGTTCTCCCTGGTTTCCTGTATTTGCTTCTTTGTCCTTCCTTGGAATAGGAAGGTTCCTAATCTTCCCAAGGGCAGCATCTTCATTGAAGGTGACATCATGACTTATCTTCACTTCTCTTTGAGCAGGCACGTAGATTCTATATGCCTTAGAAGTTTCATTTTATCCCACAAATGTTCCTTTTTTCCCAAATGCATCCAATTTGCTTCTCTTTTCTTTCAGCATATGAAAATACACGAGGCTACCAAAAATTCTAAAATGAGAAACATCAGGTTTCTTACCGGTGAAAACTACTTCGGGATTTTTGGAGTCCAACGCTTGACGAGGGCATCTATTTTGAACATACATGGCAGTCTTGGTAGCTTTTGCCCATAGGAACTTTGGAAGGGTTTGATCATGAAGTATGGCACAGGTGGCTTCTATAATGGAACAATTCTTTCTTTCAGCAACACCATTTTGCTCAAGAGTATATGTGGTAGTAGTCTCTCTCTTAATGCCAAATTCTCTACAATAGTCATTGAATTCATTTGATTTATACTCGGTTCCATTATCAGTCCTCAATATTTTGATCTTCTTCCCTGTTTGATTTTCAACCAAGGCTTTGAAAGAACGGAACCATGTGAACACTTTGTCTTTCTTCTTTAAGAAATAAATCCAAGTTTTGCGAGAGAAGTCATCCACAAAGATAGCAAAATATAAATATCCTCCCAAAGATGTCACAAACAACATACTAGATAAATCAGAATGAACCAGTTGCAAAATGTCAGTGGTCTTGCTATCACTTGAGGGGAATGCGTCCCTTGTATGTTTTCCTTCGACACATCCCTAACAAACACCTTCATGTTTTACTTTAAATTCGGGCATACCTGTCCCCATCTTTCTTGCATCAGGTAGAGCTTTATAATGCAGATGAGCAAACCTACGATGCCATAATTCGAATTGAAAAGATGTGTCGCAAGACATAGCTCCTAATGGACTCCCTCCAACTTGATATAGGCTATCAACCCTGAATCCAAGAGTAAATGCTTCTTTGAAAAAGTAATTCCTAACACATACCTTTCCATCAATGAATGCCACCTTGAATTCTTTGTCTTCCATTGTCGAGATAGATACGAGGGTCTTCTTTAAATCAGGTATATATAGTACTTCTTGTAGATGAATGGTGTTACCTTGATTCAATTGAAGAGCAACATTCCCAACTCCCTTCACGGAATAGGTGGCATTGTCTCCAAGAATGATTTCCAAATTTGTATCCATTTCTATCAGATTTGAAAGAGCTTCCTTATACCCGGTGAAGTACCTTGAGGCAACACTATCAATCAACCAATTTCCCAAGGTATCCAAAGGGGAGGCAGTAGAGAGGGCAAATATAAGATAAAATTCTTTTTGCTTGTTATCTACAACATTAGATTCATCATACCTGGAGTTTCTTGATCTTTTGTGAGGTTGAATATTTCCATGTTGAGTAGCGGGAGCATTCCTTTTTCCTTTGTTGCTGAACCTGCCATTCCTTTGATTGTTGTTGCCCCGAAAATTGTTGTGGTAGTTGTTGTCATCATCCCAAGGTGTATCCCTTCTATTAGGACACTCCCTAGCATAGTGGCCAAACCTGTTACAAATGAAGCATCTTCCCTTCCTTCCATCTTTGGATCTCGGTCTTCCTTGCTATTGCTTCTTTGAACCTACATTGTTCTTTCTTTTAGCATGAGCGAAGAATGCAGTAGGATCATTCATGTTTGAAGGCATGTCTCTCCCCATCATCCTTGTCTCTTCTCGAGTACATCTAGCCAGCAATTCATCAAAACCCGGAACCCTATCATTGTTGAGAATAGTAGTGTTGAACACATGGCATTCACGAGGGAGACCTCCAAGGGCAATGAGAGTGAGCTCCCTATCAACAATAACTTCTCCAATTGAAAGAAGATCATTTTGTATCTCGGTAATCCTCATGAAGTAGGATTGGATGTCTTCACCTCTTCCCTTCTTTATGTCCTTCAACTTGTTTTTGAGAAAGAGGACTTGGTTTGCATTGCTAACTTTGAACATGCCAACCAACCTGTCATACATCTCCTTAGATGTGTTCAAATCAGAGATGTATGCAACCGAATGCTTATTAATAGAATCCCTGATGATCTTCATAGCTTTGACTTCACCTTTCTTGTACTTTGTCTTAGCGGCAGCTGATGCATTTGAAGGAGGTTCCTTTCCCCGCACATAGTCCATAGCATCTTGCTCTTCCAAAGTCAATTCAAGAGACATCTTCCATGCATGATAATCAAATTTATCATTGAGCTTGTCATTAGATTTGAAACAAGATGTGGAGGCCATTGAATCTTGTCTTTGTCCAACAGATCTCAGTGATTGCTCTTCTCACTCTTGCTTGGGCTTTGTCTTCACCTCAGCCCTGATTCCATGTTAATTTTAGATAACAATGGTATGTTCTATGCTTAACAGCAATTTACTTCAATTTTTCTTATTAGCCCAATATCAATTTCCAATTTAGCAATCACATTAACATCAATAGTAAATGCAGATAGAACATAAACAATAAGCAGAAGACAAGCCAAGACAAGAGGACACAATATTTGGTGAATGCTAGGGAAAAACCCCAATGTGGGGAAAACCCTTTGATCAAGTCTTCTTATTATTCTTCAAAAGTTCAGCAAAGAGAGAGTACAATGTACAAAATTCACTTGCCCCAACACAGTGAAATCAGTCCAGCCAAACTATAGTCAATAGAATGCCCTAATCAAAAAGTCAACACTGGTCAAATCAGCAGAATTACTCCTCCAAATCAGCTCAGTCAAACCTAGTCAATTCGGCCTCCAAAAACAGTCCAAATCAGCCCAAAACAGTCCTAAATAAATCGGTCAAGCTTTGTCAACTCACAGTCAAACCTGTGGTCAAAGGCCCTGCGGTCAATGCTGGTCAACCTGCCTAGACCTGCCTAGAAATCCTCTAAATTTGTGCCAAAGAATGCAGCCTACCCAAACAGAAATTCTCCCAAGAAAAATGTAGTCAAACAAGGTCAAATGTTGCTCGGTCAAAATTGGTCAAACTTGCTGCAACTTGGTCAACGCAAGAAAAGAGAAAATGGAGTCAACCCTTCGCACGTGTGGAGGAGAAGGTTGCCCTGAAATTCATACGACCCAATCAAATGAGGAGAGATAGATATGTGCGAGATGATGAATGTCCAAATGAGGTAGATGCTCCTTTTATTTATATGCAACATTGAGGGTGAAGAGACATGACTTTTGGGCCTCTGAGCCTACATTAAATTGTTGGCCGACCTTGACAATTTGTCCATAGAAGAAATAAATTCATAATTCCATTTATACATGTCAAAATGAGATGATCTTTATATCAATCCTACACCTCTCAGAAAGAGGAATCCAACAAAAGTATCATCTCCATCATATGAGTTGTCCAAGGTGGAGTTTGGCCCTAGTTGCCAAATTTAACAATGACTAGTAAAAAATATTACTCAAGTCGAACTAGTCATTATCTAGCCATTACAAGTGTTTTACAAAAGGCTAGCCTCCCCTCTTGTAACCGTTGTTGTTGTCTTATGAGATAAGTACGATCAATAAAAAGAGCTCAATTTTTCAAACCCTTGTTCATTGAGTGAGATGGTTGTTACTAGTTCCTTTTTTCTCGATTAATTGTTGTATTCGAGTTATAATCTGATAATTTCTCTAATAATTAAGATTACACAAAAGCTGACAAGTTGAGACACCGAGAGGCTATTTAATCTCATTGAGAAGACAAACTTAGGAGAAACCCCACTTTGTTTTTTTTGTTTTGCAAGTGGGTCGCTTCAAATAGTGAGACTATTTCGAAGGAGAACTTCATCCAAGACAAAGTTCATATTCCATCTCTCACTCAATCTAAACGTTGAAGAATGCCACATAAAGGGGTTGCTCCTAGTTGTTGGATCTAAAAGTTAGAGAGCTTGTTAAGTCACAAGAGGAGTGACTTCTCTGAGTAAATTAAACCCTTTGTCGTGACCAATTGCAAGATTGATCTAAGAAGGCACATGTTTCACATCCCCACAAGGTGATGTAAACATTGCTTGGTACAGAGTATAATTCAAACAACTGTTTTATTTTAAAAACTTCAAAAAAATTATTCTTTAGCATTAGATTAAATTTATTCTTTAGCATTAGATTAGGAATAAATACTTTGATGGTTTTACTTATTTCATCTTAATAGCAAGTTTTACCTAGGAAAATTGAGAACATTAGATCTAAACCAAGGATCGATACATTGTTTTATTGGGCATATCTTACATTGTATCTTGTCAAATGAATGCAGATATGAACCTTTTGTTCATTGTTTTGTTATCGCCTAAGATGTACACCTAGGTATGGGAAAAGTTTCTAACCCCACAAAGTATAATCTTTAAGGCACAACTCTTAGAGTAGGGGTTGTCACCTATTCCCTACTCACTCTGTTTAAGCTCACTCCTAGACAATCTAAGGGGGGTAGTCCCTAAGGATAGTTAGAAAGGGAAAATTTGTTGCAACAAGTCTAGGAGACTAAAGGAAAGGCAATTATTTATCTACGCAGCTTGATTAAAATTATTTAGCAAGCTTGATTACTAAAAGAGCAATGTAAATATTTAAGAGGGCAAACTCAATAATATAAATGAGACAATGACTAGATTAGCAATGATAAACCAATGCCTTGTAACAATGCTTAATAGAGATTCATTACTTGCAAAATATAATAATATTTCAAGTCACAAGATAAATAATGTTGTAAGACAATGTATTAGTACAAGAAATGGCACAATATTAAAAAAAGAGCAGAAGATATAACTTGCAAGAATGAAAGAAACCTGTACTCTGCTTTTAAAGAGATGCTCAAGTAAATATGATAATATCAATGGAAAATGAGCAAGGAAATTAAATGAAAATATAAGAACAATAATATAGTATTGCAAGTAAAGATAGAGTGCTCACAAAATAACAATATGCCAAGTTAGAGAAAGCAAGAATGATGAATGCAAACTAAGCTAGGTGGAATGCAAGATCTTGGTTGATTTTAATTAAGATGCCTAATCTAAATGAATCCCTTGCTCTTTATCTATATTAAGTCTAAACTCTATAGTAAGTGGTAGAGAGAAGTCAAGGTGAAGTACACGAAGGTGTGATTAACAATCCCTCTTCCTGAAATCTAACGTACTCAGTGCCTCCGACACTGTAGAGATTGTGACTCTGACGACTGCAAGGTCGTCGTTTTAAATACTAGTAAGGCTAGACTTCTCAAGCAAAGACGAAAGAGTTTTCCTATCTCTCTATCAACCAAGCTTATGTTTGGAGGAAAATTTTAAAACGCAAAATCTAACTCTAAAATGCAAATATTGATGCAAGATTTCAATGGAATATAATGATAATAATGTTGCTTCAAGGAAAGTAAAATGCCAATAAACTTGTAATCACAAAGTAGATAAATACTTCAAAGCACAAGATTACTTGTTAATGACAATGATCAATGAAACAATAGAGACAACGCTGACTTCAAGAAAATCTCAGAATGCTTTTAAGAAGTGTTAGTTAAAGATGTTCTTCACTTAGCTTAGAACAAGTGAAAACTTATATGATGCTAACACAAATAAATGATGGCAGATGAGATTGCTAACAGGGAATTAAAGAAATTGATACTTAGATCTACAATTGCAACTGAAATAGAGACAAGAAATATTCCAAGCACCCAGAAGCAAATAGTGAAGTAAGATATAGTATGCAAAAGAGATGAGTTGTAGGAGCAAATTAGATCTAAATTTAAGAAAATAAGAAAGCAAGAGGGCTTCCTTCTAGACAAGGAGGCAGGATACCATGGGATTGAGGTCCCAAGCTAATTAAGTTACAAAGAAGGCCCCTTTGACAAAGAGAAAGGCCTTTTTGTTTCAAGGATCTTTACATCAGAGATATGAGAGTTATAAAGATAAGATAGCTCCTTCAGATGAAAGACGGATCCAATTAATTGAAAAATATCAGACTTTGAGTTCCTTCGTCTTTCCAAGAAAGTAGTGCACAAATATGATGGATCTTCTACTTCAATATGAGGCTTAGCACTTTGATGATTGAACTTGTTGCAGCAACAAAACCAATCCTCCAACAAATTGATGCCAGTGAGAAGGGCTCACGGTCTTAGATGAAAACAAGAGGAAAAATCATAAGCCAACAATTCCAAAGCAAATAATTTTCTCTGGTAAATAAAGCTCAATATTCCAAAGGTAAATGTCCCTTTAAAGAAGAATTGATGATTGTCCCTGCAAGACAAAATGTTAGACCTAAAACCAATGGTCGATTCGCAAAGGATACACCATTCCACAAAATACCACTGTTAATGAAAGATCAGATTACTGTAGTAAAAATATAAGTCCTCCAATACCCAAATCAGTCATCCAAATTTGCAAAAGACATGAGTTAAATGCCTATGATTACTCTTGGAATTATTGTGTGTGATTTTGGAGATTTAAGGCTTATTATTATTATTGTTCTGATTGATTTTCTCGTGTGACTAGGTTGTGCAATATAAAGCTTGTAATAACCTTATCCAAATAAAACCCAATTTTTAACAACTACAAATTTAAACAAAAACTCATCAATTAATACACAGACATCTACTTGGTTTTCGAGTTTGAAGTGATCCCGCGTTGTTGTAGCACTCAATTTTCTTCGGTTACCAAAAGACCAAAACATCCCTGCCAAACCGGGTATAATCTCGATACCCAACTCCAAAATACTTCAGAATTGAAGTACTTTGGCCCTCATGCCCAAAAGCTTCAAGAACAATCAAGGCTTCTTTCTCTTTCTTTGTCTGTGGCTCTCGGTTGTAGATTCATCCTTTGTTTCTCCCAAAAACAATCCCCCCTTCCAAACCCGTCTTCCTCTCTTAAATAGCAGAGGTCCCTTCACCTCTACGCATTCGTTCACCGTCTTTATAAAAGAATATAATTTTTTGTTAAACGATGGTTGCCTCATCATGCTTCTTGCATTTAATTGAATCAAATGACTTTACAATATAGGGCAGAATCACTTTTAACTATGACGGTTGGTGTTTTGATTTACTAAAATAGTATATAGTCATAATGATTTAAATATTATTTTATTTTTATCACATAGCAGGTTTAATAATAAAGTTTATGGATTTAGTTTATTTAATATATATTTGGGTTATATACGAGGTTGTAAACCTATGAATAAACTCAACATTTTCACTATATTTCTTACTAAATGTATATTCATTCTATTTACGAGAGTTAGGTATTTAATTAGCACTTTTGATAATTAATTCATTTATCTTATATTTAGACATTCTTCATGAGTAGTCGATATATATACTATTGCAATGTAGGTGATGCATGCATATGTAGCTATCATATGCATGCCTCACATGCATGCTAATATTGCCATGCTACTCGTGATTCCAGATAGGTTGTTTGTCATGTCCCTTCCTAAATTAATTTGGAACAAGATTAATTATTGCATTTTGGGGCCAATTTTGGAGATAGTGGGGCCCATTCGATTTTATTAGGAGATTAGACTTAGGAGAAGTTATTTTGTTGTGGTTAAGTTCCACATGGCGGCCACCTACACTAGGAAAATACGCAATCCCTAGTTCGAATTGTATGCAGAGGAAAAGTTGATGGTTAAGTGAGGGCCCACGATGGAGGGAAAATTGGAGGGAAAAGTGCTCCACGAAATCTATATAATGAAGGCGGCTCTCCTCATTTCATCATCTTTTAGCATATCGATTTCTCTTTGGTTGCTCAAGTTGCTTAGCCGAGTCACTTGTTGTTCAGCGAGAGTTATTCAAGCGAAAAGCTCACCCTTTCTTCGAGGGACTTCGAGTGCCACCCTAGGAAGGTTTTTTTTCATTCTTCCGAAGGAGGATTTCAGTGTGGTTTCTAGCAAGTTGCATCATCTCCAGGTGGTGCGTATTTTTGGAGGACGCAGTGAAGAGGAGGTCGAGTTTGCTTGTGGTGTCTTGCAGTGGAGTTTGGTTGGGAGATTTTCTGGAGAGGAGGCATAGGAGCTTTGTTGTCATTTTGGAGAGTTTGGGAGCTAGAGGAGAGTGCTTCTTGGCAGTGTGACTTTTGCACTTCCAAGGCCAACACAGAAGCAGCGTTTGGTGCACACCTGGGAGGTAGAGCATCAGTCTTTAAGGCTGAACTTTTTCGGGGAAGCTAAGGGAAGCATTTGTGGAGGAGATTGCTACATTTCCGTAGCTTGGGAGGAGGTTTTTGCTTGTGTTCCTTGCAGGCCGTATTCTTGAGTAGTTTGGAAGGCATAGGGCATATTGGAGGCCGAATTTGGGAGGTTGGATTCAGAACAAAGCCTTTCTGAGTCTTTGTGGGTTTTGGTCAAGAAGCTTGGGGCTGATTTTGTAGCATTTTCCGAGCAGTGGAAGTGGAGTTTCTTGCAATTCATTTCCAGCCAACAACGCAGTTTTTTGGGCAGCGCAAAGCATTAGACTATGTTGCATGGGTTCCCGAACCCGGGGGTGGGGTTCTCGAACCCGTCCCGGCTTCTCGAACCCAAGTACCGGATTCTTGTACGGGTGCTTCTGAGAAGAACCCATAAGAACCGGGTTCTTCTATGAAGAACCGGGTTCTCCATTAAAAAAATTTGGGTTCTTTTGTCTTGACAGGTATGAAGAACCCTGATGATGGGTACTTGGAACCCCAAAATCGGGTTCTTTGGAGTTCATTTTAGTTTTTATTTTTTAATTTTTAATTAATTTAATGGGCTTCCCCTAATATTCCAAGTAGCTAGTTCTGCCTCTTTCGAGAGGGATTTGAGTACTTACGCCTTTATCCATTCAGTAAAGAGAAATAGGTTGGGCTCAAAGAAGGCAGAGAACTTAGTGTACATTCATAGCACACTTTGTCTCATATCTCAAAAAGATCTTGGTTACTAGGAAGGTCCTTTCAAGAGATGGGACCAATACACAAATGATGCTATGTGTGTGGGCGAGGAGATACAACCAGATGGCCTTATTGAGCTACATCTAGTTGCTATGGATGAAAAAGAGCCTCAAGATGAGAGTGATTCCTAGTTGGAGAGCATGCTAATTGAAGATCTAAGTGATGTTGATGACATGGCTTGAGGAAGCCATTGTTCACTATTAGCTATTTTTATTTTAGTATTTTAAAATTTCCTAGTTTTTGTTTGGAAATGCCTTAAGCAAATTTTGAATGTCGAATGACAATGGACATATATCATGATTCTTATTAATATGTAAACTCCAATTTGCACTTGATATAACACTAGAAATTTTGAAATTTCATTGTGAATGTTGAATGTTCAATGATGTGCATGTTTAAATATTTAAAGTTTGAATCATAAGTATTTTAGTTTTCTTGTTTAAAGTTGAAAATATACAAATTCACTTATATTATAATTTATAAAATATATATATTTATATATAGTATTATATATATATATATATATATATATATATATAATATATATAATATATAAATTATAATATACCCCCGACAACCCACGCACCCTGTTTCAGAAAATGACGTCCCCGTCCCCGTCCCGCCTCGTCCCGCGTTCCCCGTCCTCGGTCCCCGAACCCACGTTTCTGGTAACATAGGCATTAGGAGCAGCCATTTTCTAGTACTTAATATCATTGTCTCATCACCTAGGTTCTATCATGTTTGCCATTGAGGCAAGCCCAGGTGCATTCCTCCATACTATTGTACTTGCTCCATTGATTAATAAAATGGATCAATTGGTTCTACTTCTGGAGTTTTTATGAGCATTTACTGATTGTTGAAAATTTTTGTGTATAAATCATTTTTGCTTTGCATATCACTGTTTATTTAAGTTTGGAACATTACATTGCTACAAAGCTTCAGGTCTGAAGTATTAAGATAGTCTGCAATATGATACTATGAAGAAGGATCAAGGTCTCTAGGCCATGTAGGTCCTTTCCAAAAATTGCAATATAATTCCTGCATTAAAAAATGGTTAGCCATAGAGAAAAAGACCCTAATATGCGCGCTTCTAGAACATTGAAGGGCTGCAATAACCACAGACTCTTGGCCTAGCAAGGAGAAATAGGTTGGAAAATTTTGAGGAAATTTAAAGGTTGAACATTGACCAATTTCAAAAAAATTTAAAGCCTAGCCAAAAATTAAATCTTAAAACCCCTTTGTATGACTAGACTCAGGTGCATATGATACCAAACCTCTTCTAAGGCTCACAGTAAGGAGAAAACAGTTGCACAGGCCTGCGGCAACCTTTGAGGAAAAATGTGTGATGGTGCAGTATGAAAGGGCTAGACCCTAGTCATAAAATTGATATAAAACTCCTCCAGACAGTGAGCAACAGACTTGCAAAAATAATATGCAGTAAATTTCAATGACAAAACCCTTTGCAATCAACGAATTCAAGCCTGCAGTAAGAATATTAGCTTTGAAAAATTAATTGCAGTAAATATATGATGCCTTTAATGCCTAAACAAGTGATAAACCCTTTGAAATTTCGATTTTAAAATCTGGAAAGAAACTCTCTGATGCTTACGGTCAGCACAGATTTAAACTCATAAATTGATTTCAGAAATTTTGACAATGAGTATCTTAATGCTTAAAGGCTTAAATTGCTTAAAAGAAATCAAGGGTTAGCATATAATCTCACGATTCACAGGTAGAAATGCAGCTTTCACCAAAAGAATTTCAATGAAACAAGCCTGCAAAACGAAAATTTCTTGCCCAAATTTAGATGATAAACCTCTGTCCGAAAGATGTTAGACCACTGCAAAACCAAATGATGGTTAAAGGTCACAAAATTTATTTAAGCCACAGAAATGCAGAATTTTTGTCACTAAAGCTAAGAGAGACCTCTCAAGGCTCTCGGCCTTACCCAAAAAAAAATTAGTAAATTAACAAAATTGAAACTTGAATAAAAATCGATTTGAGACCAAGAAAGTGCCTCAAAATCTTGCAGCTACCAGAAAAATGATGTCAAAATAATCTCAAACCACAAATTTGTAATAAAACCCTTGCAGACCTATCAGATTTACGATTTTGGAGTGAAATGTAAGGCATCTAAGGCTGCAGCCTTCTCAACTCCATAATTGAAATCAAAATCCCTGAAAAGTTTGGTTTCCGGCTTAAGAGAAAGGCTTGAATTTGATAGTGGACCTCACAAATTTAATTTGTTCCTCTTCAAACCCTACAAGCAAAATAAAGTTTCCACGCTCTCTCTAAACCTGTCAGGAAAACAAAATAGATGGCATGTATATACAGCTTGAGTGGGCCTAATGGTTAAGAGCATGTGTTTCCTCCTAAGAGGTCACAGGTTCAAAACCAGAGGGTGTAGAGTATGTATGCCTTCCTAGACTTTAGCAGTGAAATCACTACACGAGGGTGGGTCCCTTGTCCCACAAGCAAGGGGTCTCATCCACCAATTTGGTGTCTGGCTTGGCTGTGACCTTAAAAATGGATATTATTATTATTATTATTATTAATAAAAAATGCCAAGAGACTATCATGCAGGACCGCGACCTTATTGATGTAGTCTCAAAAAACCGCAGATTCACCTGGAATAATCGCAAGCTAGGGAAAAATAACATTCTGGAAAGGTTGGATAGAATCTTGGTGAGTGTTTCACTTCTCTCCACTTTCTCTGCAGCTTATGCCTTCATCCATCCCTTCACAGCTTCAGATCACTACCCCACATCTCTGGTTCTTGAAACCCACTGCTCATTGGGACCTATTCCCTTTAAGTACAGTCCTCCGTGGAATGATAACTCAACAGTCAAAAGTATTATTCAAAGTAGTTGGCAGCAGCACATAGAAGGATCGCCAGGATATATCTAGGAAAGCAAAATTAAAAGAGTCAAATATGCTCTAAAAGACTGGGCAAAAAACTGCTACACGGAGCTGGAAAAAGAGAAAAGAGAGACCAAAGCCAAATTGGAGGATCTCCATAGCACAATTGAGGAGCGCAGATTTCAGCAAGAAGCTAAAGATCGTGAAGATAAACTCTATTGTCAGCTATATTGCATCAATAGAGAAGAAAAGCAGAAATGGAGAATTAAGTCTAGGCAGTTATGGCTAAAAGGAGGAGACAAAAATTCGGCTTTTTTCCATAAGCAAACTACAGCCCAGAAAATTAGGAACAGCATTACCTCTATCATTGATAGAGAAGGCAATCTACAAACCAGCCAAAGTACTATCAAGCAGGCAGCTTCAGATCATTATAGAGAACTCCCAATAGAAACTAAGGAAGAGGAAGACTATTCAAACCTGCTACAATACCTTCCAAGTGGGATCAACAAAGAAATCAATGACAACTTGAGGAAGGAGATAGAAGAAGAAGAAATAAGAGAAGCCATCTGGGCTCTCCAACCAGACAAAGCTCCTGGACTGGATGGCTTTCCAGTCCAAGAGCTCATTGGGGTATTATTAAAAAGGATCTTATCAAAATGATGAAATGGATCCAACGCAAAGGGAAAATTGCAGGCAATACCAATTCCACCTACCTAGCCCTCATCCCCAAAGAGAATCGCCCCACGACCTTCTCCCGCTTCCAACCCATTTCTCTTTGCAACTCCTCTTACAAAATCCTCACAAAAATCTTAACTACTTGTCTCAAACCTCTTCTTCCTTCGCTTATCTCTGAAAATCAAGGTGGTTTTCTAGCCAACAGGCAAATCTCTGATTCAATCCTCCTTGTTCAACAAGCAGTCCATTCCAGTCATTCCAGAAAAGAAAAAGGGTTCATCCTGAAGCTAGATTTGGCCAATGCCTTCGATAGGGTAAGGCACTCCTTTCTAATCGTTGTCCTTAAAAGAATGGGTTTTGTTAAACCCCTCCTTGATCTCATCAAAGCCTGTATCATGGGGCCTTGGATTTCCCCCCTTGTCAATGGTAGGCCTAGACCTCCCTTTCAATCTTCAAGAGGGCTGAGACAAGGTTGCCTTCTCTCCCCTTACCTGTTTATCTTGAAGGCAGAATCCTTCAGCAAAGCTTTAGATTAAAAGAGACGAACTAGTCTCATCACTGGCATAAAATTCGAGAACGGAGTCAAAAACATAAACCATCCCCAATTTGCGGATGACACTCTGTTGATAGGAGGGACGTCTGTCTCAATAGCTCATCGTTTCAAAACTCTTCTGGACAAATATATGAGTTATTCAGGAGGCATGATCAACCATTTAAAAAGTTGCATCTATGGTTGGCATGCAACAGCCCAAACCCTCCATAATATAGCCAACACTTTTGGGGTCCCTTGCAAATTGAATTGGGATTGTTTCACCTATCTGGGAATGCCTGTGAGCATTTGGCCCTTAAAAGCTTAAATCTGGGACACAATTATAGACAAAATGAAGAGGAAAGTGCAGCAGCGGGGTTCTACATGGCTTAACCCGGCAGGCTGCCTTGTTCTCCTAAAATCAGGGCTCTCATCTCTTCCACTCTATCAATTCACACTAATGCAGGCTCCAGCCATATTCCATAATAAAATGGAAACTTTTCTCCGCCATTTTCTCAGGCAAGGGGGGGAAAATGAAAAAAAGAAGTTCAATCTTGTTAACTGGAAGCAAGTAATTCAAGGCCAGGATTGTGGAGGACTCGGAATCAGATCTCCCAAGCTCTCAAATTTGGCTTTTGGAGGCAAGATCGTGTGAAGACTAATCAGTGAGCAACCAGCATGGTGGAAAAGAGTGCTAGAAGTCAAATATCTAAGCTGCCCAAGACAGCGGATTTTGGACTGCGAAATACCTGCTAGAAACAGTTCAAAAATTTGGAAACTATAAAAAAAGTAATCCCTTTTTTGGCCCAAAACACCCCAAAGTCCCCAAGGGAGGCAACAGTATCAAAATTGGTGCAGACAAAATTATGGGGAATCAATCTATTAGCAGTCAACCAGGTACGGATAAAATCCTTCTCTTTCTTTACAATAAAGGAATTCATTATCTGGACCAAATCTCGCAATGGGACACCGATGGGATGGACTTCTCCACCCATACCCTTAGATCTTAAGGAGAGCTTTGACATCCTTCAAGCTCATCTCCACAGCATTGCCCCCATAATAAAAAATGACATCGACAGTTTTCGATGGGATCCTACAGGCTCTAACTATACAATTCAAGCTGGCCACCAATACTTATGCAACAAAGATTATCCTGCCCCTGCTTGGACACATTGGAAAATTGTCTGGAAGTTCGAGGCCATCCCCAAAATCAAATTCTTCATCTGGACCCTCTTGAAAGGGAAAATACTCACTACTGATAATCTGCAAAAGAGAGGTATAGCAGGACCTTCTCAATGCCCAAATTGTAAAGAAGCAGAAGAAACCATCCAACATCTCTTTATCACCTGTCCTTTTGCAATTTCTTGCTGGAAAGGAATATTTCCCAACGATCATCTCCCATGGAATTCCCAAAACTCCATTGGCGAGGTTCTGAATCTATAAAAGAAGAGTTACCCTTGGCAGCCTAAGAAGAACAATATAGCCAAACGGGTTTGGGATGCCCTCCCCTATGCTCTTCTATGGAAAATATGGTTGGCAAGAAACCGTATGATTTGCAGCAAGGCAAAAAGTTTAACGTTAGAAACCATTTTTGCCAAAAATCTAAAGAAAATTGATGTCGTTGGCCTCTGTGTTGAGGAAAGGGATTTTATTGGCTATTTGTTAGAAAAAATCAATAGCAATCAGATTAAAAGTAATTCCAACATCTAGTCCAGCATCCCCAATCATAGTTGGAAAATAAGAAACAAAGAAGAAGAATTCTCAAGCTAGCTTCGAGGCAGCAATATCCAATATCTCTTCTTCGATGGAGCTTCTAAATCCAACCCAGGAACAGCAGGTGCAGGCGGAGTCATCTACAATCCCAGTGGTAGCATTATAGCCACTTATGAATGGAGATTGGGTTCCTTATCCGACAATAGGGCAGAAGCTCTTGCCCTCTATCAAGGACTAAATCAACTCCAAAAATTTGAAATTAGCAAAGCGATGATTTTTGGAGACTCAGCCACAATCATCAGTCTCATGGTTTACAATCGAAAGGCATCCAATATCTTCCTTCAGCAAATGATTAACAGGTGTCAAGCTCTAACCCGTCAAAATATGGAACTTCGATTTTTCCATGTGCTCTGTTCTCTCAACAAAGAAACTGACATTCGTGCCAACAGAGCTTGTTGCAAACTCAAAGACAATCTTCTCTGCAATAATTTAGAATCCCATCATCATCTCCCGTAATCTTTTCCCTCATCATAATCTGTGGCAATTCATCCAACCCTGTCCTTCGCAGCATCTTCATGGGATTCTCAGACAGAAATCTGCATCTCTCTTCCTTTGTCAAATCTCTGATTGAGATCTTCTCTCCTCCCAACAGTCCGTTGCCCCTTCCGCTCTTCCCCGTTTGACTCAATCCCCTCACTCTCGTGATTCCCTCCTTCCCTCTCTCGTGATCCCGCGCCTCCACTTATGGTGTCTTCATCCTATAAAATTGAGCATCCCCCTTCAATCCAGTGCTCAGTTTTATTCTCTGGTTTTTTACGCGATCCTCTGCTTTTGTTCCTCGATTCCCAGCTTGGTTGGGACCTCGGTCTCCGCTATCTCCCCAGCTCGCTACTGCTCTCTGTTTCTTCCTTGCCTGCATTCCCCTTTGCTCTCTAATATGTGCTCTGTCCTCATCCCTTCTCCGCAGCCCCTTGCTCTTTTCTCCCTTTCTTCAACTCAGAAGGGTTATGCCCTCAGTTCTTCTGCTCACCAGGGCGATCTCCTTTCTAGCCCTTCTTCATCTTTATCTTCATCGACAAGACAAGACTCTTTAAATGTTCCAAGTCCTTCTCATCCCAAGCAAAGCACTAAGGCAGCACCCAGCATCCAGGCGGAACTGCCTGCATTATGCTGATCTACAGGCGGAACTGGAACGAATCCGCGCGCATCAAAGACTTCTAAACACAAAAATAGATTCCCATGCCAGACTGACCAGTGAGAAATATGAAGCAGATATCAATCTATTTCTTCACAGAGTCTCCTCGCTCCAGGAAATATTTAATGATCCGTCCAATAAATGCAATCATGTCCAGGAATAAGTCGAAATCCTGAAGTACATGATGGAGAAAAGGAATGCACCCAGCACCAGTTCTTCAAGTCTCAGGAATGTTGAAATCGACAACAAACCAGAAGATTCAACAGCACACCAGATCAGCCATATCAACATAGATTAAAGATGTGTTGCAGATATTGCTTACTTCTGTCTCAGTTTGTTAGAATTTTTACTTACTCTTGTTTTCCAAAAGTCAGAAATGACAGAAGCAAAGGGGAATTTTGTCTTCCCAATCATCTCCTAGCTTCGCCTTCGAGCTTAAAACTTTGTATCACAGGAGCTCAGTATCCCAATCTTTTTTTGGAATATAAATAGCAATTGATTATGTGAAAAAAAAAAAAAAAAAATGCCAAAGGGTTATGGGTAGAAATGATTATAGAAAAATATATTCACAAAAATTACAAAGTTGTCATAGTATTAGCTTCTTAAATAGCAAGTTTTCAATTAACTGTCAAAAAATGAAACTTGATATAATTTTCCCCTTTTTATTTTTGATGAGATAGAGAGGCTAAAAAATTAAAATTTAAAATTAATAATACTTAATAAAATAAAAAAATAAAAAATATTTATTATTTTTATTTACAAAAGAAAAGTTTATATTATATATATATATATATATATGTATATATATATATCACAAGCTCTAAAAAAGCATATATTTCATTAATGGCTCTTTGATTTAAATAAGTAAATAAAATGAAAGATTTTTTCAAAGCCCAAAGCCCAGAAACCCTACAATACATTTGTTAGGTAAATCCTTCAAGTGAAATAAAATGGATTCTCCCACTTAATTACTCAAGAGTTGGTTAACTTAAGCAAAAGCATCACCTCATGCTTGAGATCTGATTCAATTAAATGCTTTCTACACAACTGAGAAATATTTTGTTAGCTTCAGATGAGATTGGAGAAATATAATGGAAAGAAATTCTAGCAACTTAAACAAAAGCACACTAGCCACGTCCAGTCCTAAAATATTTTCCAGATCTAATTACCAGTGTAAGATAGCTATACACTAATAATTCTATGTAAGAAAATGAAGTATTAAATAAAATCACCAGTAGAAAATTAAGCTCAAGAATTCATTACCATATCCATAAAAGAAGAGCCACAATATTTCCCCCCAAAGACATGTATTATTATTTCAAAATAGAAAAAGAGCTTCGAAAGCAAAAAGCCAAAGCACAGCATCAAGAGATGTTACAATGAGGAGCATATACTTATATAGAAAAAATGAGAGCTCAGGAGACTCTTCTAAATGAATAATGGCTAGTTCCATGAAGATGCAGAAATTTGACTCAGTCTTGGTTGATTAAATGCTTGATCCATGTCAAAATAATCTTCATTGTTGATTGCTTGAGAAAAAATTCGAATTCCTTGATGATGCCTTTTTTCTTGGTCCAAAAAAAAAAAAAAAAAATCTAACTTTTTCTCCTCAAAAAAACCCCATTCTCTTAACCAACTTGGACCATAAATTCGATTTTCATCAAAAAATCGATTTTTCGGCCAAAAATATTTTCTTGAATTTTTTCTTGCTTGATTTATTGAGATTTCCTTCTTGGAAAGTGCACATTCCCCTTTTAATATTTTTCACTTTGAAAGAATTTATTTTTCTCTCATCTTTATTTTCTAACCAATATCTGGCTAATTATTTAACCATTTTTTTGTCAGAAACCAAAAATAAAAAATAGTCATTTTTAATTCAAAATTAATTAATTTTTTGGCTTAGGATTTTAATTTATTTTTGCCAGAAAATTTAATTAATTGACATTTGAGGGGATTAATAATTTTTCCACCCTTAAATATTTAAACCATGGTGTCTAAATATGAGAGACCACGCACCAAAATATTTTTACATCAAGACATTACAATTTTAACCCTCAAAGGTGGAACACCCGTTCATTATAGACCCTCAATTTATTACCCAATTCTGCAACTCAATATGATCTAGTAGACTAAGTGATTTGTAATAAAATAATTTAGTTATTTAGCTTAAATTATTCTCAAATCACTTTTACAAAGGACTTGACTAGAACACTAGGACTTAACTAAGATCTTAACGATAAATTCCACCCTAGCTTTGAGGTGAGGCTAGAAGGAAAAACTTTGTCGATCATCCGTGTTTAGAAACATAGAAGAACCAGTGAGACAAAAAACCTCCTTGGATGAAAATCATCGCCAAAATAATACGCTTACCTAGATTGTAACATACATATATGGTCTTACTAGGATCATTTACATTACAAACATCGCAGAATGGGTTTACAACTCTTATAGATTGATGACTAATGATGATGAATCTTGGATATTTGATTGCTCAAACATTATGGAATTTCTTTGAAAAAATGTGTATTGTTATAGGGTAGTTGACACAGAGTGGTCAACAGTGCCATCCAAAATCTGCACCAAAAATCCAAAATTTCAAACTCCCAACAAGTAAATAACTTTATGAAATATTGTTTAGTGACTCGTCATTTTGCTCATTGATTTTACAGTTTTAGAGTCAAATATTTAATTTCCAGTCATAAATAAAGTATATCTTATATCTAGAAGATTTCTGGGCACTTTGCCTAGAGGGATTTACTCGCATTTTTCAAAAAAAAACAATTTCCATCTTGTTGGAAATTGCTTCTTTTTACTGTTACAGGTTGACAAGTTGGTTTTAAGGACCCATTTAACATCTACCAATCTTCCCACCCCTAGGTCTGTGATCTAGGAGTGCTTTGGCACTTGTTGTCACACAAAGTGTCTAAGCACCGCGACAACGCTCAAAGTAAGGGTTGTCACTCTAATCCTTACTCCGTTTAGACTCTCTCCTAGCCAAGTCAAGGGGGTTAGTCCCTAAAGTGAATGGATGAAGATAGTCTGTGGAACACAGGCTTAAGAGATTTAAAAATGGACAACTTGATGAGTGTAAACAAGCCCTGGTTAACTAAGATGGATAGATCTAATAAAATAAGACAACCACAAGATAAAAATTATTTTAGACTAGTGCTTTTATATTCAATTAACCATAGATTAAATAAAAACAAGTTACCCAGAGCAATTTATAAATGTGGTGAAGGTGACAAGCATGAATGATTAAATGTAAACACCCAAAACTGCAATATATTCTAACAATTAAAAATGATTTTCTTCAATAACCCTGATCTAGAATAACTTATTCTCCAATAGTCAACGAATTTTAAAACGTTAATCATACTTGACAAGAGATAAATCACTACCACGAAAAGACACCAAGGAACCTTAGATTAACAACTTAATTATTCCTTAGGCAATTAATTTAATGTGGTAAATGAATAAATCGAATTTTTAATGTGACTAAAAATCAAATCAAAAGACCTTGGTTAAAATTAAAACAAAAAAAAAACAAAAAAAACAAAAAAACAAAAAACAAAAAAAAAAAATTATGTGTTGTAGGCCACATAAAAAATTAAAAAAATTTAGTTGTGATTCCCCTTTTCGATTCAATTCCCTAGCAATTTTCAAGTCACATCAATGAAATTTTTTAATTTTTAGATTTTTTTAAATGTTTTTTTAAATTTAAAAAATTTTAGATTTTTAAATGTTTTTCTTTTCTATGAAATCAAAATAATAATAAAAATCCAAAAAATCAAAGCACAAAGGCATACAAAATAAAATTAAAAAATAAAAAATAAACCAATCGAAATTGTCATAAAATAAATTTGAACTTACGCAAATAATACAAATCAGATTTTAAATAAAAAATAAAAAGAATCAAACCAAAACAAAATCCAAAGGAAAAATAAAATAAAGCTAATGCAACCTAAACCTAACCTAACGCATACAAATGGAATAATGAAGAGAAAAGAAATCGAAATGCTTTGTTGTGCAGGTGTAAGCTTGGTTGGTGGCAAAAGGGATAGAAAAAATCGAGGGAGGAGTTGTGAACAAGATGGCAAAGCTGCGAGGAGAAGACGTGGAGAGGGACATAGGTTCAACGTAGGGATGGATATGGCTGCGAGAAGACAAACAGTGTGAAGGGTTTAATGCAAGCAGCGCTTGATAGCAAAGGAATGGAGGACGCTAAGGGAGGCAGCAAGCAGCAAGGGAAAACGCACGTCAGATAGCTTCTGGGAGAAAGATAAAAGACCCACGCAGCAAGGAGGGATGCGGAGGAGGGAGGAAATGAGTTGTGCGGAGGGATAAGGAAGCCCGTTTTTTGCAAGCATAGAGGAGAGATGGAGTTGCGAGTTAGAGGGAAGGATATCTCAACGCAGAGGAAGCAACAGCGTGAGGGCAACGATGAAGAGACGATATTAGAGGGATAAGGATTTCCTAAAAATAAGAAATTTTGCAGCGAACCCAAAAACCCAGGCAGTGAATCGAAAAAACCAATCAGTAAAGAAATGGTAGCCCATAAACTTGAGAAAAAAAATCAGAAATTTTTTTGATTTAAAATGATGTGTTCCTTTGCTTCAGATTTATCCCTGAAACCCTCATGAAAATTTCCAGATCTAAGAATTTCACAACCCTTCGACTACAGAAATTTGAATAATATCCTTACAAAATTATGTTGATAAACCCCAGAGATCCAACTCTTACACTCAAGGGCCTAGATCTGAACTCTACATAAATTTCTTCCTCAGATCTATCGTTGCACGACAAACAAAAAAACACCCAAACGATATATACAATGATAAAAACTAAAACCCAGAAAAACCCACGTTAGAAAAATAATTACAAAATTTACAAACTGCAGGCTCTAATCAGCCAGATCTATCATTAAGTCGCACAAAAAATTAAATTTTTTAAATTTTAAGGAGATGTTAACTCAAAACCCTTCATGCATCACCAACAAAAAATTGTATGATAAGCCTGGGATTAATTTTACGGGGCTTCTCAAAAAACACGGATCAGGAGTTGGCTAGTCCAACTGAAAACTTCCCCTAATGCCCAAGGATCTAAAATCAAAATTTCCCTGCAAAACTCAATCCAGCCATTAAAAATAGAGCGAGAAAATAATAATAAAACTCAGACAAATAGAATACCTTCTATTACGTTCAAAATTTAGATTATTATTCAAACTGCGGCAACTGAGCAAGATACCTGTACTCATATCACTCTTTAGAAGCTATCATCAATGGTTTTAGAAAAAATTATTTATGAAAACAACACATCTTACAGTATTCCCATGAAGAGTAACACTAGCAAAACTTAACCCCAAAGTCTTTCTTTATTATCCAGAAAAAGATTACACAAGAGCTTCTTGCTAAGCACATGACTCAAAGGTCGAATGAATCGACTGACAAATGACTTCCTATTTAAAGATAAATCCTCCAACGGCTAATTCGAGTGATTCTCATCAAAGCAATCTCGACCGTTGATGAAGATTAAAATTTCTTTTAATCTCATCCATTGAAATATTTAAATATTTGGGGAAATTCGAAATTTTTCATTAAATGCATTTTAATTAACTCCAAAATAAAAATTTTGAGTTAATTTCCCCAAAAATTTGACTTTGACTTAACCCCCAGGGATCAAAGGTTTAAAATTTGGCAAAATAATTAATTTACCTTAGTCCCGAGATCTTTTAAAATTTAATTTTTAAGAACCAACGAATTTTGCCTTTGGAGAATTTCAATTTACCTAGGACTTAGAATTAATTAAATTTCTAGCTTAGAATTTTAATTAATTTTTTGCCAGAAAAAATAATTAATTAACCTATGAGGAAATAAATTATTTTTCCAGCCCTCAAGGCATTTTACATCATGATTTTCATATTTTTTACATCATAAAGAGGAAAACCCATTTGTAATAGACCCTCACAAACTACCCATTTCTGCGACACAAATATAATCCAGCAAACCAAGCAATTTGTAATAAAATAACTTAACCAAATAGTTAGGATTATTCCCAAATTACTTTTACATAGACTCGATCTAAAACACTAGGACTCGTCTAAGATCCTAGCGACAAAATCCATTCCAACTTTGGGGTAAGACTGGAGGAAAACTATGCCAACCATCCGAGAATGGATTGATGAGACAAAAAACCTCCTAGAATGGAGATCGTCACTGGAAAAATAGGTTTACCTAGGTCGTTACATACATGACACAGATCTGCTAAGATTATTTACATTATACACATGCAGAAAAGGTTAACATAACATCTTGGAAGTCAAGTTGATGATGATAGTCGTACGGCACGAACACATCGACTGGCGCTATCCCTTTTGTGAAAAAGGGGTGGACTGCTATGGGTTGTTTAGTGGTCAACATCTGGCTCTACTTGGGGACACGGTGTTGCACCGAAGGAATGTGAGAATCCAGAATCCGCATCCACGCAACACATAATATAACATAAATAGCGTCCATCCAAAAATCATCATATAACCAAGGTTGCACGAAACGGGGAAACGGGTACGAGTTTCTGAAACGGGAAGCGATACGAAACACAACCTCCCCAAATTTTGGAAATGGCGAAACGCGAATATATATATATATATTAGGATATTTAAGAAATATGTGCAACCATAAAGCATATATGGTACATTCTAATTTATTACATTATGGTAAAATTGTCAATTGTCAATGCATAAACTATAAGTCTCTAAATTTACATCACATTTACTCATGAATGATCACATAAAGAAAATAGAAATATCCAAAAGCAGCCACGAGAAATTTCTAATTTTTTGTCTCGTGCTTGATTGGGAGTCTCCTCCTACATAGTCGAACGACCTTAGTGCTCTTAATTAAATACAAGTTTCATACCCTAGTACCCTACATGCTCTTGGTTATTGGAAGTCTCCCCTGCATAGAGGGCTTGGTTCTCTTGATTAAATACAAGTTCCATACCCTAGTACATGATAAAATCCAATGGAAACATTGCAATCCCCCCCAATCCTGAAATCCTGAAAAACAGATAAGTCTACTGGATTTTGAGTGAGATCTAAAATTCTACTTTCTCCATATGAAATCCAATGAGGGCGAAACCACTCTCAAACATCCTGAGTCATTTCATGGTAATGTTAAAAATTTAAGTAAAATGATGAAAATGAAAAATAAAAGAGAATATCACTTTTACTTTAAGAATTTAACATTACCATGAACTGCATATGCCTCAAACTTCCTAATGAACTGCATATCAACACTAGGGCAAAAGTTCACTTTTATAACTTTAGACAGACATCTAAAAGTAACTAGAAGTCACTAGGATAACCTAGAAATAAATTAGAAAACAAATTTAAAAAAGAAAAAAAGAAAAAAAAAACACAAGTAAAATGCTGAAACGTGAGTCGTACGGCCGTGAAACGCGTTTCTGACTGTACTGGCCACGTTTCAGTTTCATGAAACGTGGCAGTACGGTCTAAAACGCGTTTCATAGCCGTACCACACGCATTTCAGCGTTTCGTACTCGTTTCTGTACGGAAACGCCCTCCTGCCCTATGTTTCCTGCAACATAGCATATAACATTAAGTACAGGAAAGATATAATCTCTTCATTTATTAACTATTCTAATAACATGAAAAAAATCTACCCACAAAAATAAAATAATGAAATAAAAGGTTGTAGGGTTAGGAATACAATACAAAGGATGTTCATGGCATCAGATGTGTTCAATGTAGTGCATGCTGAGCATTTCCCTGCTTTCAGGCAAATCTGTTGGTTGTTTCTCAGATGTGCCATGTCCAATCCTACATACGGTAGGACTTTTTCCTATCTGAAAATCAAGCTGCTCGCGGCCATCTGATGCATCAAATCGCTTTGTCATCCTCTTTCTCTTGCGTTTTTCCTTTGTGGCAGGCTGTATCACTGATGATGTGGAACATTCTGCTTGAAAACTCTCAAATGAAGTATGTAAGATATGCATGACATATCTTTCTTCATTCTGCATCTGCTCTGTCAAGAATGATAGATCAATCTCACAGATGTCATGATTTATAACTTGACCTTTTTTAATTTCTTCTTTGATCATGTCATTCTTAGTTAAATCTTCGTTAATGGAGTTAGCCTCTTTCTCAGGATATTCACAACAAGAAGGGACCTGTGATTTCCTCTCTTCCAGCCTCTTATGTAATGAACTCATTTCTCTGGCATGTCTTACTATTAACTTCGCTTGATTGAGTTCATTTTTCACGAATCTTTCTTGCAGAGTGACATGATTAGCTTGCATAGTCTTTATTAGATTCAAAGTAATGGACATTTGATTAGAATGATTAACTTCCATTATTTTTAATCTTTTTTCGATGATATCTATTCCCTCTGTATTTATGACACATGGTACCTACTTTTCCTCTATGGCCAATAATCTATTCTGAAGACATATCTGACCAGCTTCCATGTCCTTTATAATTTTATCATTCTTTGCTTTCATGCCCATGAAGCAGTTTTGCATATAGTTTATCTCTTTCTTATGATTTGTTTGCATGGTAGCTAACTGATTATTATAATCGAATCTCATGATGGTCATTTCTTCATCCATAGTTGACAATCTGTTCTGAATCGAACTTATTTCTTCTTGATAACTTGCTTCCATGGCAGTGACTTGATTTGAATGATTGAATTCTATGATCATCATCTTTTCCTTTAGGGCTAATAACTTGCTTTGCATAAAATTAATTTCCATGGCATGATCATCCATTAATCTTGCTTGATTAAGCTCCATATCGTTAATAAGTTGAGTCTGATTAACTTCTACATTCTTGTTTGCTTGAGCCTGATTTAACCATATGTCTTTAACCATTTGAATTAACTCCTTGAAATCATTTTCAACTTCTATAGTTTCCTTTCCTTCATATTTCTCTTTGACTTTGTCTTTATCTCCATATCTATCTTCAAAGGCATCAATGATTGATTGTAGAGAATCAAAAGTGTTATCAGGGAAATTAACAAACCAATCTAAAGCATCTCTAGATAAGGTAAGAATGAAAATCTTCATCTTCACACCTTAATATTTAGAATATGGGAGACGCTTATACATAGGTTGACATTCTGAAAGTGAGTTTCGGTAGTAAAAACATTGTTACCTTGAAAAGGAGGAAATTCATTGATGGCGTCACCAAAAAAAGAAGGACAACCATGCAGGGCTCCTTGAATATTAGTAAAATCACAAGGAGCAAACAAGTCATAACCCATGATGACATGTTTAACGGGAAAAAGATGGACCAAATGGATATGAGAGAGAGAGATCCCTTCTCAAGAAAATCAAAACATCTACAAGAAGCGAGCTTCTAGCAGAAATTCTTATAAGAAATGGAAGAAGTGGAGTCGCCACTTGAGCATGAATCTCTCACAAAGTTTTCAAAGGCGAAATTGAAAAGTTAGTGGATGGAGGCAAATGGATATTCAGGGAGGGCTCCTTGTCTGGAATTAAATGAATGAATAAGTGGAGTCGCCATCCAAACAGGAAACCAACCGGAATGCCCAAGTGCAGAAAGTGAAGATGAAAGGATTAGATGGGAGAGATGACGAGTTAGGATGGTGAGAAATGAAGAGACGAAATGACCCCAAAAAAATGAGATGAAATGTCGTAAAGCCAAGGTCCAATAAATAGGTCCTGGTGGTAATGCCAAGAAGTGTTGGCTTTGTCGGCTCGAATGAGAGATGAGAAATGAGAAGAATGATGAGGAAATGTCGATGAAAAGCTAAAATAAAATATCCCCAGCAAACGGCGCCAAAAAATGTTGTGCCGCTTGACAAGCTAATGAATGGCGGAAAAGATTAGATGATTAGAAAAATATCGTGAGGACCAAGGACAGAAAAACTCTATCATTGGCAACGAAGCCAAAAAATGTTGTCGCACAAAGTGTCTAGGCACCGCGACAACGCTCAGTGTAAAGGTTGTCACTCTAATCCTTACTCACTCCGTTTAGACTCTCTCCTAGACAAGTCAAGCGGGGTAGTCCCTAAAGTGAATGGATGAAAATAGTCTATGGGACACAGGCTCTAGGAGATTTAAAGATGGACAATTTGATGAGTGTAAACGAGTCCTGGTTAACTGAGATGGATAGATCTAATAAAATAAAGCACAACCACAAGATAAAAATGATTTTAGACCAGTGTCTTTATATTCAATTAACCATAGATTAAATAAAAACAAGTTACCCAAAGAAATTGATAAATGTGGCAATGGTGACGATCACGAACGATTAAATGTAAATACCTTGTTGACCACTACGTGTCAACGACCCATAGTAGTACACCCCCTTTTTCGCAAAAGGGATAGTGCTTGATCGATCGTCAGCCTGAGGATCATGTTATAATGTAAACCCATTATGCATGTGTATAATGTAAATAATCTCAGCAGACCCGTGTCATGTATGTAATTACCTAGGTAAACCTACTTTCCTGGTGACGATTTACATTCTGGGAGGTTTTTTGTCTCACTGATCCATTCTCGGATGGTTGGCAGAGTTTTCCTTCAACCTTACCCCAAAGCCGGAATGGATTTTGTCACTGGGATCTTAGGGGAGTCCTAGTGTTATAGATCGAGTCTCTTTAAAAGTGGTTTGGGAATAATTCTAACTACTTGGTTAAATTATTTTATTACAGATTGCTTAGTCTGTTGGATTATATTTGTGTCGCATAAATGGGTAGTCTGTGAGGGTCTATTTCAAATGGGTTTTCCCCCTTGAAATGTAAAAAATGTAAAAATCATGATGTAAAGTGTCTTAAGGGTTAGAATAATAATTTATCCCCTCATAGGTTAATTAATTAAATTTTCTGGCCAAAATTAATTAAAATCCTAAGCCAGAAATTTTATTAATTATTGGTCCCAAGTAAATTTAAGTTTTCCAAAGGCAAAAATCGTGGGTCCTCTAAAATTAAATTTTAAAGAGGTCCACGGATTAAGGATAATTGATTATTTTGCTACATTTTAAGCTTTTGGTCCCTTGGGTTAAGTCAAAGTCAAAATTTTGAGAAAATTAATTCAAAAATTTAATTTTTGAATTAATTGAAATGCATTTAATTGAAAAATTCGAAATTTCCTCAATAATTTAAAATTTCAACGGATGAAATTAAAATAAATTTTGATCCTCATCAACGATTGAGATTGCTTTGACGAGGATCACTTGAACTAGTCATTGAAAGATTTATCTTTAAATAGGAGGTCAATTGTAAGTTGAGATTATTCGATCTCTGGATCATGTACTAAGCTCTCAAGCTCTCTTGTATACCTTTTTGAATTAATGCAAGTGTCTTTGGGGTTTCAACATGCTGTAGTGTTCCTCTTCATGAATTTACAGTAACATTGTTTTAATTTCTATTTAATATTATGTGAAAACTATCAATCAATAGCTCTCTTAGAATAATCTGAATAAAGGGATCTTATTCAGTTTGTTGGATCTAGGATAACATTTTTAATTTTGATTCAAGTAACAGGTATCTCTATTTCTTCATAATTTTATTGTTGTTCTATTTCTCTACTTGATTTCATGGTTGATCTAGTGTTTGCAGAAGATCTCTTAGGTTCTCATTGAGCGTTTGGGGATAATCCTCGGTTGGACCAGCCAACTCTCAACACATTTTCTAAAGAGCCTACTTCATATAAGCTTCAGGGTTTATCTAACGATAATCTTTTTCTTCTTCTTTTTTCTGCAGGGTGTTTTTGGGCTAGTGCCTCTCTAAAATTTCAAAATGTTTTAAATATTTTGTGGAAATTTTAATAGATCTGACTATTAAGAGCCTTAGATTATCAGATCTGGGAGCGGAGTTCAACTCATACTCCTCAAATCTAATAGATCTGTAAATTATTTGTATAGATCTGTTATTTACTTGTGTAGATCTGAAATTTTGTAACATAATTTTGAATTTTAACACTTGGGTTTTTTGGATTTTCTTTAGTTTTGTACATATTGGGTATTGGGTTTTTCTCTTTTCACTTGTGCAGGAATAGATCTGAGAAATCAGCCAAGAAAATCTTCAGATCTGAGCTAGATCTAGACCCTGGAGGTTAAGACCTAGGCTCAAAGATTGTGTGCAGGAATAGATTGAAAAATCTGCCAAGAAAATCTTCAGATCTGAGCTAGATCTAGACCCTGGAAGACAAGATCTAAGTTCAAACATTGTTTGCAGCAATAGATCTGAGAAATCAGCCAAGTAAATCTTGAGATCTGAGCTAGATCTAGACCCTAGAGGGCAAAATCTGGGCTCAAAGATTGTTTGCAGGAATAGATCTGAGAAACCAACCAAGTAAATCTTCAAATCTGAGATTTTTCAAGCAGATTTGGGGGTTTTGAGACAAATCTAGACCCTGGAGGGCAATATCTTATCCCAAATCTTTTTACAAGGCCAACCATTAAAGATTTTACCATAAATCTGAAGATTTGAAGCAAAATAATTTTTTCAGAACAAGGGTTTCAAGTTTTGGGGCTTCTAAGCTCAGATCTCCCTTCTAACCCAACGCTAGTTCTATCGGCTCTGTGCTAGCTCTCATTTGCCCTAGATTTCCCTTGCTCCCTTTCTGATTTGAATATTTGATTTTTTGAAGCTAATCATTCATGGGTTTTACAGAAAATTTGGTAAAAATTTGTGTTTCAGATATTGAAATTTTTTTGGCAACTTGGGCAAGTGATCTTCAAAGCCTAGGGCCTAAAGGTTTGATCTCTAAACCATCTTTTTCCTCACTTTTTACTACAACAGTCATATACATTTCTAATAATGGTGAAAAACACATTTAAGTAGTTTGAAATTAACTAAAACTAAATACATTAATAAGTCATTTATGTTTGATGTGTATCAAGAATTTGGCCTAGATCTACACTTTGAGTCACTGTTGTCTCTAAATAATTCTGTTTCTAAAGTCTAAAATATAACAGTGGCAAAATTTCATGTGAGTTGGCCTAAAATCAGTTCCTAAGTTGTCTAATATATTAAGGAATTAATTTCTTGAGTTGGGCATTCACCATTAGGCTTATTTCATGTTTTAATAGTTTGTTGTAATAAGTATATCAGATCTGATATAAGTCTGGAAATCACATCATAACAAGCTGAAAAAATTTTATAATTCATGTGGGCAAGTTTGGAGAAATTTCGGTAAATTTTTGACATAAAAATATGTTGGGAATAATACTGAGAGGGGGGGGGTGAATCAGTGTTATCAAGTTAAATATTCATTTTCAAAACAAATGATATACGCTACTTCAGTTAGTTAAACCCGCGTATATACGCAACTATGCAGAAGGAAAACCGCGTATACAAAGCAAACTTTTAATTTTCTTTATCTTGCTGATGATGATTGTTAATCTGTGTTGCATAATCAAATAACCAGTAACCAGAGACAGTAAAACAGAACAGAAAGGCAATCACGCACAAGAACACAAGATATAAGGTGGAAACCCAATGTGGGTGAAAACCACCTGCTACAATTCGTCTCTATCTTCCTTTTAAATTAGAAACTTCTTTTACAATGTACTGGTGCAGTCCTTTACCAGTACGCAGGCTGCGACCTGCAGAGAGCTACAACCCTCTCTCGTTCTCCAGCTTCTCCTGGAAGGGAGCTACTACCCCCTTTAGCTCTTGCACTAGCCAAAATACTAGTAAGTAAGTGCTGGCCTGCAGAAGGCTACAGCCTTCTCTTTCTTCCAAGGACCACGTTTCATAAATTTTCAGACTGGATCCATAAACATCAATTAATCATCAGGAATCAACCAATCTCCTTTCCACCAATTAGATCTGAATCAAGTAGATACTTCTCTGACAGCTGTACCCAAAACACAGTGAAACGTGGCAACTCCACTTCTTTCATTTCTTACAAGAATTTCTGAATCAAGTAGATACTTCTCTGACAGCTGTACCCAAAACACGGTGAAACGTGGCAACTTTAGCATCAGTCAGAGGATGAAAGAAACAAGGAAACGTCAACAGATCATAAACCTTCCTATCTACTGCAGCAAGCTCCATCTTATTATGAGGTCCTTTGTTCCATTGAGAAGTGGCTAATTGAAGGTGACCTGGATCAAATGGAAATTAATAATCAGGTTGATGCTCACATGGTTAATCCACCAGTCATAGAAGATCAAGTTATAACTCATGACACCTATGAAACTGATCCACCATTCTTGACAGAGCAAATGCACAATGAAGAGAGACATGTCATACATATCTTACATACTTCATCTGAGAGTTTTGAAACAGAACGTTCCACATCATCAGTGATACGGCCTGCCACAAAGAAAAAACGCAAGAGAAAGAGAATGAGAAAGCGATTTGATGCATCAGATAGTCGCCAACAACTTGCTTTTCGGATAGAAAAAAGTCCTTCCGTATGCAAAATTGGACATGGCACCTCTGAGAAATAGCGGACGGACTTACCTAGAAGCAGGCAAATGCTCAGCATGCACCATATTGAATGCATCTAATGCGATGGGGCATCTTTGTATTGTATTTCTAACCTTATGCCCTGTTATTTCAATATTTCATTTTGTAGTTAGATTTGGTTTTTTGTGTTTCTAAACTAGCTAATAAATGAAGATCTTATATCTTTTTTGTGCTTAACGTTATATGATGATTTTTGTATGGTGTTAATTTTAGGTATGTTCTATGCTAGAGCAATTTATTTCAATTTCTCTTCCACATTAGCAATCACGTCAACATAAAGTAAACTGCAGATAGAACATAAATATAAATCGTAGAAGACAAGAGGACACAAGATGTGGCGCTAACCAAGGACAAACCCCAATGTGGGGAAACCCTTGATCAATTTTTCTTTTATGTTCTTCAAAGTTCAGCAGAGAAAGTGAGAGAGATAGTACATTTACAATAGAAGTTAATCACTTTGACTTTTGATATCGGCATGAGATCAGTTGAAGACATATTGCTTCAAATGATTCTCTACGGTGACTCGTTCATCAATCATAGTGTTGCATCTCGTCTATTTGTTGCACATTACCGTGTGACACCTTGTTGTATTGTCACGTGTTGAACCTTGATGACTGTGTTGCTCTCATCTTCATGGTGCTCATCATGCTGCATCTTCCATGGTCTTATTCATCATCAAGCTGCCCATGCTCATGATCTCATTCATCATTATGCTGCCCAAGCTCATATCATCATGCATCATTATGCTGCCCATGCTCATATCATCATGCTACTTATTATGCTGCCCATGATCTCATACATCATGCTGCCTTCCTTCGAAGACAGATGCTCCGGCTATTTCGACAGTTCCCGGTAGTTCCGGCTTTTCCGATAGTTCCAGCTTTTCTGGTAGTTCCGATAGTTCTGACATTTCCGGCTTTTCTGGCTTTTTCGACTTTTCTGGCTTTTCCGGTATTTCTGGATTTCCGGCAGTTCCAGCTTTTCCGGCAGTTCCGACTTTTCCGGTATTTCTAGCTTTTCCGGCAGTTCCAACTTTTCCGACTTTTCCTTAGGATCTCTCCTCCTACTAAAACCCAAAGACAAGTAGAGAGAGGAAGAGATCCAAGTGTATGTAGAAATGACTTGAAGTCCTCTTCTATTTATACTAAAACGTAGAGGTTGAATAGGCATGACTATTGGGCTTCTGAGCCTACATAAGTTGTTGGCCGACTTAACAATTTGTCCATAACATAAATAAATTCATAACTTCATAAATACTTATCAGAATCAAATGATCTTTAGATCAATCCTACACCTCTCAATGAGAGGGATCCAATAAAAATAGCAGCTACCATAAATAATATGACCCACATAGAGTTTGGCCCTAGTTTCCAATTTTAACACTCCCTCTCAACTAGGGAGAACTCCATCTGCTGATCCATATGTCCAACTGTACTATCTCTGCTATCAGTGCCCTGCACTGCTCTGCTTAGCTCTGCTAGCTCTACTAGCTTTGTTGGCTCTGCTCTGCTCTGCTCAGCTCTGTTGGCTTTGTTGGCTCTGCTCTGCTCTGCTCAGCTCTGCTGGCTCTGCTTTGCTCAACTTAGCTCTGTTGAACCATGAAGAAGAAGAATTGATCGAGAATGTGTCATACCATTCTCCACTGACCCGAAGTCAATCTCAGAGTGTGTACCACTAGTCCCAGACCAGTCCTCAACCGACCCAAAGTCATTGTATAGTAGGTACAACTCCTACCACTGGTCCCAGACCAGTACTCTACTGACTCGAAGTCAGTCTCAGAGTATGTACCACTAGTCCCAGACCAGTCCTCAACCAACCCGAAGTCAGTGTCATAGTGGGTACAACTCCTACCACTGGTCCCAGACCAATGAAGGTCATCCTAGCATAGGGAGTACGATAGATACAACGATGCGTCCATCGGTACTACTATGGTCCCTATCCTCATTTCCCTGCTCATTGATCAAATGAGAGGTACTTCCCGTGAGTCCCAGACTGCATGGGTAGGATGCCTCGACAGGAGAACTTAATCAATCCTGTCCTCATAGGAGAACTAATCATCCTGCTACACAATCGCCATGGAGAACATATCATCCAGGCCTAATAGGAGAACTAATCATCCTGCTACACAATCATCATGGAGAACACATCATCCAGACCTCACAGGAGAACTAATCATCCTACTACACAATCGTCATGGAGAACACATCATCCAGACCTCACAGGGGAATTAATCATCCTACTACACAGGAGAGCGAATCATCCTGTCCCACAAGAGAGCGAATCATCTTGTTCATAGGAAAACGAATCATCCTGTCCCACAAGAGAGCGAATCATCCTATCCCAGTGCACAACACCAGCGGAGGGTGGGTCACCCTATGGTCGTATGTTGCTCCAGTAAGAACCACAAGCCCCCAGAGCTCAATGTATACAACATGCAGGACCCTTGTACAAGGGTCTCTTGATGACTCCAAGTTGTTCGGGAAAATCATAGATTTGATCTTCCCCCGGGGCTTAGACAAAGTGTAGCGACCTGTACATCATCTCATAGCAATGGAGCTTCCTTGCTCATAGACTTACCATATCCCAGATAAGGTAGTATCTGATGTTTATTTGCTGGAGCAATCGTCGAATACGAGATTCCTCAATAATCGAGTCCCACCTCTGGTTGTCACAAAGAATCACAGTGGTACAACCATGCAGCTTCATACGAGATCATACTCGTAGATATGTATCCGGTCTCAGCGATGCTTATAACAACCGAATTCTGCTTCCTGCTCATCCATGATATCAAAGTAGAATCCAAAGAGAAACAGCACTAAGAAGTGCTCTAATGATCCTCCACACTACCTGCCCAATCAGCATTCGAATAATCATGCAGTTTCATATTTCCGGCAATGTATCTCAATCAATGAGAGATTGCGCCCCAAAGACATCTCAGAAGATTCTTGACACCAATCCAGTGAGGTTCAACCAAATATAAGCTCACCATGCTAACTGCAAAACATATGTCCGGACGAAAGTTCACCAAGAACATCAACACGAATGAGTTTATGAGATTCAGAGGCATTTCCCAAATCTGATCCGACATCACTACCATATAACTTTTAAAAGTTAAGATCCTCGAGGTAGTCACAAACTTGCAATTCACCATTCCACATCTGGAATCCAACTCCCTCTTACTTCTGCAAATGAGAGGGTCTGCACCTGTTAGAAGTAGGCCGTCCTCATAAGGTGCTGGTATAAGAGGTCTATCATCCACAACCTTCGGATGGTTTGGATCCGTTTCACTCCTAGTGAATCTCAGCTTTATCAGACAGCTATCGATCCTCTCATACTATGCCCGGGGTGTTTTGCTTCAAGCCATAGAGGACTTTCTTCCACCTGCATGTGCGAGATTCCTGATTATCAATCTCAGACCCCTTGGGTTGTTCCAAACCTGTGGACCTGCTACATGAGGAAAATGGTCCCCTTGTAAGATTTTCCTTCAGTACATCTCAGACATGTACTTTCATGCTCCTTTTAAATTCAGGCATCCCTATCACCATCTGACTCACACACCTTCGGTGCTACGTGACAATGGACATGGTCGCTAGTGGACTTCCTGCAATTTGATACAACCCTGAACTCAAAAACATCTTTGAAAATTCTATTTCCAAACACATACCTTTCCACCAATGAGTACCACCCTGAAACCTTTGACTTCCATTTCCGAGATGGACACCAGGTTCTTCTTGCAATTAGGTACATAAAAGTGATTCAGGGTTCCTTGCTTTCTTTGAAGAGTCGACCATTTCCTTGATGACCTGTATTACCTTTGGACACTCCTTTGCATAATGGCCGAACTTATTGCAAACAAGGCATTTGCCTTTCCTTCCACCCTTAGATCCGAACTTCCCAATGAAGTGATCTTTAGATGGGCCATCAGAAACTTCTGCTACGCCATTCTGATAATATGTTCTGCTTCGACTTCACCCTTTGTGAACTTAGAAGAGAGATGTGGAACCCACTGATCCTTTTGTCTTCTCCCTATTGTCTTTGGTGATTGCTCTTTCACTCTTGCTTGGGCATTGTCTTCACCTCAGCTTTGATACCATGTTAATTTTAAATATGTTCTATGCTAGAGTAATTTATTTCAATTTCTTTTCCACATTAGCAATCACATCAGCATAAAGTAAAATGCAGATAGAACATAAATATAAATCGCAGAAGACAAGCCAAGACAAGAGGACACAAGATGTGGTGCTAGCTAAGGACAAACCCCAATGTGGGAAAACCCTTGATCAATTCTTCTTTTATGTTCTTCAAAGTTCAATAGAGAAAGTGAGAGAGATAGTACATTTACAATATAAGTCAATCACTTTGACTTTTGATATCGACATGAGATCAGTTGAAGACATATTGCTTCAACTGATTCTCTAAGGTGACTCGTTCACTTATCATAGTGTTGCATCTCGTCGATTTGTTACACATTACCGTGTGACACCTTGCTGTACTGTCACATGTGTTGAACCTTGATAATTGAGCTACTTTCATCTTCATGCTACTCATCATGTTGCATCTTCCATGGTCTTATTCATCATCAAGCTGCCCATGCTCATGATCTCATTCATCATTATGTTGCCATGCTCATATCATCATGCATCATTATGCTGCCCATGCTCATATCATCATGCTACTTATTATGCAGCCCATGATCTCATACATCATGCTACCTTCCTTCGGAGACAGATGCTCCGACTGTTTCGGCAGTTCCCGGTAGTTTCGGCTTTTCTGGCAATTCCAACATTTCCAGCAGTTTAGACATTTCTGGCTTTTCCGGCTTTTCCGGTATTTCCGGCTTTTCTGGCATTTCCGGCTTTTCCGACAATTCCGACTTTTCCAGCAGTTCCGGCAGCTCCAACTTTTCTGGCTTTTTAGGTATTTTCGACTTTTCCGGCAGTTCCGGCTTTTCTCGCAGTTCTAGTTTTTCCAGCATTTCCCGCAGTTTAACTTTTCCAGCTTTTCCGGCTTTTCCTTAAGATCTCTCCTCCTACTAAAACCCAAAGACAAGTAGAGAGAGGAAGATATCCAAGTGTGTGTATAAATGACTTGACATCCTCTTCTATTTATACTAAAATGTAGAGGTTGAATAGACATGATTGTTGGGCTTCCGACCCTACATATGTTGTTGGCCGACTTAACAATTTGTCCATAAAATAGATAAATTCATAATTTTAAAAATACTTATCGAAATCGGATAATCTTTAGATCAATCCTACACCTCTCAATGAGAGGGATCCAATAAAAATATCAACTGCCATAAATAATATGACCCACATGGAGTTTGGCTCTAGTTGTCAATTTTAACAAACGGACACTAATGTTTTATTGTGTGTTGCGTGGATACAGATTCAAGATTCTCACATTCCTCCAATGCAGCGTGTCCCTAAGTAGAGCCAGATGTTGACCACTATGTGTCAATGACCCATAGCAGTACACCCACTTTTTCGCAAAAGGGATAGTGCTTGATCAATGTGTTACTACCATCCGGCTATCATCGTCAGCCTGAGGATCATGTTATAATATAAACCCATTTTGCATGTATATAATGTAAATAATCTCAGCAAATCCATGTCGTGTATGTAATCACCTAGGTAAACCTACTTTTCTGGTGATGATCTACATTCCGGGAGGTTTTTTGTCTCACCGATCCATTCTCAGATGGTCCGCAGAGTTTTCCTTCAGCGTTACTCCAAAGACAGAATGGATTTTGTCACTCAGATCTTAGGGGAATCCTAGTGTTATAGATCAAGTCTCTGTAAAAGTGATTTGGGAATAATCCTAACTATTTCGTTAGGTTATTTTATTACAAATTGCTTAGTCTGCTAGATTATATTTGTGTCGCATAAATGGGTAGTCTGTGAGGGTATATTTCAAATGGGTTTTCCCCCTTGAGATGTAAAAAATGTAAAAATCATGATGTAAAGTGTCTTGAGGGTTAGAAAAATAATTTATCCCCTCATAGGTCAATTAATTAAATTTTCTGGCCAGAATTAATTAAAATCCTAAGCCAGAAATTTAATTAATTATAGATCCAAGATAAATTTAAATTTTCCAAAGGCAAAATTCGTGGGTCCTCTAAAAGTTAAATTTTAAAGAGGTCCAGGGACTAAGGTTAATTGATTATTTTGCTAAATTTTAAGCTTTTGGTCCCTGGGATGAAGTCAAAGTCAAAATTTTGAGAAAATTAATTCAAAATTTTAATTTTTGAATTAATTAAAATGCATTTAATTGAAAAATTCGAAATTTCCTCAATAATTTAAAATTTCCACCGATGAGAAATTTTGATCACTTGAACTAGCCGTTGGAAGATTTATCTTTAAATAGGAGGTCATTTGTCAATTGAGATCATTCCATCTCTTGATCGTGTATTAAGCTCTCAAGCTCTCTTGTATACTTTTTTGAATTAATGCAAAAATATTTGGGGTTTCAACGTGTTGTAGTGTTCCTCTTCATGAATTTATGATAACATTGTCTTAATTTCTGCTTAATATTATGTGAAAACTATCAATCGATAACTCTCTTAGAATAATCTGAATACATGTATCTTATTCAATTTGTTTGATCTAGGGTAACATTTTTAATTTTGATTGGAGTAGCAGGTATCTCTATTTCTTCATAATTTTATTGTTGTTCTATTTCTCTACTTGATTTGATGGTTGATGTAGTGTTTGCAGAAGATCTCTCAGGTTCTCATTGAGCGTTTGGGGATAGTCCTCGGTTGGACCAGCGAACTCTCAACATATATTTTCTAAAGAGCCTACTTCATATAAGCTTCGGGATTTATCTAACTCTAATCTTTTTTTTTCCCTGCAGGGTGTTTTTGGGCTAGTACCTCTCTAAAATGTCAAAACCTTTAAATATTTTGTGAAATTTTTGATAGATCTGACTATTAAAAGCCTTAGATTATTAGATCTGGGAGTGGAGTTCGACTCATACTCCTCAGATATGATAGATCTGTAAATTATTTGTATAAATCTGTAAATTATTTGTATAGATCTATTATATACTTGTGTAGATCTAAAATTTTGTAACATAATTTTGAATTTTAACACTTGGGTTTTTTGGATTTTCTTTAGTGTTGTACATATTGGGTATTGGGTTTTTCTCTTTTCACTTGTGCAGGAATAGATCTGAAAAATCAACCAAGAAAACCTTCAGACCTGAGCTAGATCTAAACCCTGGAGGGCAAGATCTAGGCTCAAAGATTGTGTGCAAGAATAGATTTGAGAAATCAGCCAAGAAAATCTTCAGATCTGAACTAGATCTAGACCCTGGAGGGCAAGATCTTGGCTCAAAGATTGTTTGCAGGAATAGATCTGAGAAATCAGCCAAGTAAATCTTCAGATCTGAGCTAGATCTAGACCTTGGAGGGCAAGATCTGGGCTCAAAGATTGTTTGCAGGAATATAACTGAGAAATCAACCAAGTAAATCTTCAGATCTGAGATTTTTCAAACAGATCTGGGGGTTTTGAAATAGATCTAGGCCCTGGAGGACAATATCTTATCTCAAATCTTTTTACAAGGCCAGCCATTAAAGATTTTGCCATCAATTTGAAGATTTGAAGCAAAATAATTTTTTCAAAACAAGGTTTCAAGTTTTGGGGCTCCTAAGCCCAAATATCCCTTCTCCTAACCCAACATTAAGTTCTATTGGCTCTGTGCTAGCTTTCATTTGCCCTAGATTTCCCTTGCTCCATTTTTATTTGAATATTTGATTTTCTGAAGCTAATCATTGGTGGGTTTTGCAGAATTTGGTAAAAATGTGTTTCAGATATTGAAATTTTTTTGGTAACATGGGCAAGTGATCTTCAAGGCCTAGGGTGTAAGGGTTTGATCTCTAAACCGTCTTTTTCCTCACTGTTTGCTACAGCAGTCATATACCTTTCTGTTTGCTACAACAATCATATACCTTTCTAATAGTGGTGAAAAACACATCTAAATGGTTTGAAGTTAACTAAAAAATTGCTAAATACATTAATAATCATTTATGTTTGATGTGTATCAAGAATTTGGCCTAGATCTACATTTTGGGTCACTGTTCTCTCTGCATAATTCTGTCTCTGAAGTCTGAAATATAACAGTGGCAAAATTTCATGTGAGTTAGCCTAAAATCAGTTCCTAAGTTGTCTAAGATATTAAGGAATTAATTTCTTGAGTTGGACATTCATTATTAGGCTTATTCCATGTTTTAATTGTTGATTGTAATAAGTATATCAGATTTGATATAAGTTTGGAAATCACATCATAACAGGCTGAAAATTTTTGATAATTTATGTGGGCAAGTTTGGAGAAATTTCGGTAAATTTTTGGCATAAATATATCATTGATAACTTACTGTTTTCATTGTCATATTGCTGCTATCATAAAGTTTTTCTTACTGTTGTCCTAAAAATTAATTTCTGAAAATTAAGTACTCTGTCATGGAATTGTGATAAAATACATATCCTTTGTTTCATAGACTGAGTATTTTTTTAAGCATCTGTTGACATTGATATCGAATTGCAAAGTTGTTTTTGTTCTCTTTGAGCTAAATTGTATCAAGAAGATTTGAAATAAGATGGTGTTTTAACTATAGTATCTTCAAGAGTTTATTGTCTAAGTCCTCATCTAAAAAAAAGGCAAGCATTTCATTTGGGTAATTGAGGGCTTTTGCGGCATAAGTGTTTTCCCATTCTCGAGTCTAACTTCATCTCATCTTCCGATGCATTTGCATATAGGTTAACTTTGCATAGATAAAATTTACTTCCAAGCATAAGCTTGGTCAATAGACAGATAGATCTTCATCCGTCTTTTCTTGAGAAGCATGTTTTAATAGTACTCAAAACGGTGACCTTGCAATCGTCAGAGCCACAATTCTCTGCAACGTCGGAGGCATCAAGTATGTCAGAATTTTAGGAGAGGTATCGTTAATCACACCTTAGTGTGCTTCTCCTGATCTTCTCTCTCCCAATTACTACGAAATCGAGCTCAACACAGAAAAGATTGAAGGGTTTACATTTGAATAGGCATTTAACTAAAATTAACCAAGATTCTTGCATCTCACATTAGTTTTAGGATCTGCATTTTATATAAAATAGTCATTTATCTAAGCAGCATTTGCTAATCGATTACTTGTCTTACTTTCCCTAGCAAGATCGTTGACTCCATAGGGCACTGGTATCAATCGTTTAAAATATAATCAAATCCTATAAGTGTTTGCCAAATCTTAATTAAGTACTTGATCGCTTCACTGTGTCTCCCGAACTGGTTGGTTCTCAACTAGTTCTTCTTCATTCCACTTTTCCATAGGGTCTCCCCCCTTAGCCTGTTGTAGGGAGACAGCTTAAACAGAGAGATTGGGGATCAGGGTGACAGCCCCCAATCTAAGCAGTTATCACGGTGCCTAGACATTCTATGCGAGACAACACGCCCAAAACTACAATATATTCTAGCAATTAAAAATGATTTTCTTCAATAACCCAGATCTAGAATAACTTATCATTCTCCAATAATCAATGAAGTTTAAAACATTAATCGCACTTGACAATAGAGAAATCACTACCACGAAAAGACACCAAGAAACCTTAGATTAACAACTTAATTATTCCTTAGGCAATTAATTTAATGTGATAAATAAAAAAATAGATTTTTTAATATGACTAAAAATCAAATCAAAAGACCTTAGTTAAATTTCTAAAAAAATTATGAGTCGTAGGCCACATAAAAAATTAAAAAAAAAAAAAGTGAGGGCACAAATTCACCTTTTTTATTCAATTCCCTAACAATTTTAAAGTCACATAAATGAAATTTTTTTATTTTTAGATTTTTATGCAAATAAAAGAAATCAAATTTAAACAAACAAACAAACAAAAAATCAAATCAAAACGAAATCAAAAGGAAAAATCTAATACCAGCTAGACCTAACCTAACGCATACAAATGGAATAATGAAGAGAAAAGAAATTGAAATGCTTTGTTGTGTAGGTGTAAGCTTGGACGGTGGCAAAAGGGATAGAAAAATCGAGGGAGGAGCTGCGAGCAAGATGGCAGAGTTGCGAGGAGGAGAACACGCAGAGAGGGACGTAGGTTCGACGGAGGGATGGATATGGCTGCGAGAAGAAGGACAGCATGAAGGGTTTAATGCAGGCAGCGCTTGACAGCGAAGGAATGGATGACGCTAAGGGAGGCAACGAGCAGGAAGGGAAAACACAGGTCAAGCAGCTTCTGGGAGAAGGATAAAAGACCCTTGCAGCAAGGAGGGATGCGGAGGAGGGAGGAAATGAGCTGTGCGGAGGGATAAGGAAGCCCGTTTTTTGCAGGGAGAGAGGAGACATGGAGTTGCGGGCAGGGAAAATTTTAAGAACCACCCTAAATTTATATGTATAATAAATGGGCAAATCCCCATGATACGTAAGAAAAATGGGAGGCGATTTTATCAATAATATAATATGTCTATATAATTTTTTTGGCGAATCTCTCACCAGATTCTATTATATTGTACAATGATGGAGAATCTTTCACTAAAATATAAAATCTTGTAAGATCTTGGCAAATCTTTTACTGAATAATAAAACATTGTGAAGTCTTGGAGAATGTTTTGTTAAAGTATGAAACCATATATGATAATAAGAAAACATATTCATTAAACTGTAATATACTAACATACATGTTTGGAAAAAAGAAACATAATTTTCTCTTCCTACAAACAATGTTCTAAGTTCTAGTGGTCGTGTTTGGTCAAGGTTCTTACAATACACTCTTTCATATCCTTCTAGTAGTTTTAATAATATTCCCACAACAAAGTTCCTTGTAGGTGTTGATATTGACAACCGAGTTCTGTCAAGGAAGGAGAGATTAATCTTTTCTCCACAACTTTTGTCAAGCTACCACTTTTTTCAAGCTATCAAATTTCTTTCTTATTCCATAAACTCCAACTGCGAGATAAAAAAAAAAAAAAAACACAAAGTTTGTGTTTACCCCAACACACAACAAGTAGCAAGCCCCAACTATATTATATAAGAAAGTATTAGGTATCCCAAGGGCTTGAAGGGGATCTAATTGAAAGAAGTGACCATTGTGAGAATCCTTCCAATCAATATATGAATATATAAATGTAGATTTATTATTATTTTAACTAGAAATCTTCAATTAAATAATAAAATTTAATTACATCTCTCCCAATCTAAATTGTTTATTAGCATAATTTACTATCCTCATAGGTTTCGCATTTTTTAACAGCGTTGTAACATGTAGATTAATTTCCTTTTTGGTGAACAATCTCCACCTTTTAGGAAAATATGGTGCAGTGGCTCCAACCCCTACAGTTCATTAGGACAAACTAAGAATAGCACAGAAGATGAAAGGTTGTACAAACCAACTTATTTTTCAAACAACTAATCCAACATCAGTACCTAAACTTTTTCATGAAGATATCATATTGAGAATGTTTGAAAAATGGTAGAGAAATCTTCTGCAAGGGTGATGCGAAAAGAGTGATAAGGTTTCATTGTTTTGAATTTTTTTTGTTAAATGAGAAAAATAAAAAAACCAGTATTAATGGAGATAATGGTATTTTTTACTAAATTTTGTGAAGTGACTAAATGTAGGTTTAACCATTCACCTTAAGATGTTTTTACAATATAATTTCCTAAGTCTATTTAATATCTTCATTATCATAAAAACCAACCTATATCCATCTTAACTCCACATCTACCACTCTTAGGGGGATGAAATCTATTTATCCTCTGAGCACTTGGTAGACCCAGAATTAAGATGGATCTAAGATAGAATTTCCCCTTTAAATAGTCTAT